>PVJS01013340.1:8875-42326 GCA_004027185.1 Glis glis | reverse complement strand
AAAAATAGGGCTGGGGGTGTAGCGCGGAGGTAGAACGCCCCTGGGTTCAATCCTGGGTACCGCCAAAAAAAAAAAAAAAGAAGTCAAACAACAACAAATGTTGGTGAGGATGTGGGGAAATAGGGACTCTTCTACACTGTTGGTGGGATTGCAAACTAGTTCAACCACTATGGAGATCAGTGTGGAGATTCCTCAGAAAACTGGGAATGGATCCACCATATGATCCAGCTATACCATTACTGGGTATCATTCCAAAGGGATTGAAACTAGAAAACTACAGTAATATTTGCATACCCATGTTCATAGCAGCACAATTCACAGTGGCTAAATTATGGAACCAACCTAGGTGTCCATCAACAGATGAATGGATTACAAAATTATGGGAAATACACACAATGGAATTCTACTCAGCAATAAAGAAGAACAAAACATCATTTGCAAGAAAATGGAAGGATCTGGAGAACATTATGTTAAGCAAGATCAGCCAATCACAGAAAAAGAAGGGACACATGTTTTCATTAATATGTGCAATCTAGTGAGTAGTGGGTAGACACAAGGGACTCTGATTGATAATGGAGAACCCTCAGTGGGGCAAGGGAAGGGGAAGGGCAAGAACGAAGTGAATCAGTGGAATTACTATCATAAACAATGTGTACATGTAAAAATATACCATCATCATTCTCGGTACTTCATATGGGTGGGGAGAGGCGGGGGACACTAAGAGCTGTGTGCATGTATGTTAACATCAAATAGATATTCATTGTGATGTGAGACTACAATGCACCAATAAAAGCATGTTTAAAAAAGTCAAGTCTAGGAGCCGGGCGTGGTGGCGCACGCTTGTAATCCCAGTACTTTGGGAGGCGGAGACCGGAGGATCCGGGTTCAGGGCCAGCCTCAGCTCTCTCGCTCTCTCCCTGTCTCTCTCCCTGTCTCTCTCTCTCTCTCCTTAGCGAGGCCCTCCGCAACTTCGTGAGACCCGGTTTCAAAATAAAGTATAAAAAATAGGGCCAGGGGCGTAGTGCGGAGGTAGAACGCCCCTGCGTTCAATCCCCGGTACTGCAAAAAAAAAAAAAATAGAGAAAAAAGTCAAGTCTAAAAAATTAAATAAATAAATCTGCATATGCATATTTCCTTTCTTTTGTTCTTTTGCCACCTCTTCTCCTATAAAAGCTTCCTTTGCCCTTAAGTTCTTTCAAGATAGCAATTTGAAACAAGAAAGTTTCCTGGATCTTTCTTCAAAGCTGGCTTTGAATAAAACCTAGCTTCCTGCCAATTTTACTCAGAGCTTTTGTGGAGCAGGTGAGTGGTGGAGCCCAGCCTCTTGCCACACATGGAAACAGTTCTGCTGGTAAAAAGAGTGAAACATGAGAAACCAATAAGCCAAACCTTTAGTCATTTTAAATGTTCATAAGTTTTCTAGATAGGAACATCCAGGTGTCTTCCCATCATTTCCAAGCACCAACATTATTCTGAGTCACTTTAAATCAGTTAACAAATTATGGGAACTTTTTTCACATAATGCTTTTGACCTCCACCTCTGGGATTGCCATTTTTATAGGATAAGAGATATATTTAGAGAGTCAGCTTTAGCAGATAGAGCTGAAGGAAGTCCCTCCACAATGTGTCAAATGAGCTATGCCATAAAAAATAATTTCCATTGTGATCTTCTTTTATTCTTATTTCTGTGATCATGATGTTAAGGTTAGTCACCAAACTGGTTCACTTATCATGATGCTGAAACTGAATTTCATGGTAAATTAGTCCTATGGTATGGCAGAATAGAAGAACATTGAGAGTGTATTACAAAGTTTTTCTTATAAAATAATTTTTATTAAAAATAAAAAGCTACTCACATTTGGTTTTGAAAATTAGCAATGGAGTTAAATTTTAATGACTAAAAGCTTTAGTATCCTGAAATAACCCTTGTGATCATTTTTAGAAATTATCAAACTATATAGAGTGTTCACTGGGGATGCTCCGGTAATGTCTCCCAGGTACTTTTTAACATTTATATCACACTGGTCCACAGGTTTTCATTCCCAACAACCGACATCTGTTTCTCTTTGTGAAAGATTGACTTGAAGCTGACAGAATACCCTTTGGCCATTCAAAGAGAGAAAGAATTTTCTGAGAATGTGAGTTCAGTCCTCATTGCCCCCACCCCATAGACCTTACACAATGACTTGAGATGGGACGAATGCTCCCCTGGGCTCTGTGAGCTATTGAGCTCCTCTGGGACGGAGACAGTTACCTTCTGTGCTATTTCTATTTCTATCCTGCTTTCCAAGATGTTTTGTTTGTTTGTTTTCTGGGAGCACTTCCCATGAAGTTGCATTTGGAAAGAAAACTTCTTGTCAGAGTCTGTTCCTGTAGAACTTTCCTTACATATATGGGGACAGATCATGATCATGGATAGGTATGTAGATAGATAACAAATAGGTGGACAGATAGAAAAGATACAGAAAGATAAATATGACACTGTAAGCACTTTCATAAGTCATACTTTTCAACAGCATATTATAAAGATATTTTATGTATTCAAGGAGTAAATTGTGTGTTGAGGAATGTAAATAGCGGGGGATGTTGTGGTGGGTAGCTTACACCCAAGCCGATGCTCCTTTTCTTAATTTATGCCCATAATGACAACTAAAAATATATTTTGCAACTAAGTAGAACTAGTTAATTGTTCTAAGTAATACTTTTTGTATGGGTAATCTAAATTTTTAATAACTTTAAATGAAAATATAATCAAATAATAAGTATTTAAAAAAATAGCTGTATAATAGAGTAGTGCATAGTCCTGAATGATTTGTTATAATTTTAAAAATTTTTAAAAGGGGAAGATAATTTTTTAAAAGCCTGCATTGTAATTTAGAGGAAGATCCAACATCTCTTAAGGAAAATGGAGAAATAGAAAAATAAAGATTAAGAAATTAATCCCATACTGCCGGGACCGGCCCGGCGGTGGTGGGGCTGAGCAGGGAAGTGAGTGACGGCTTGACCAACACCAGGGAGCCGGGAGACAGGTCAAAGCAAGATCTCGTTTATTTAGAAAAACAGTCGCACTTTTAAAGTAAAGGCCTTAAAGGAAATTCCAGGGCGAGAAGCTGAGACCCAATTACACGAAGGGTCAGGTCATTACGCCCCCCTGTAACCTATCATAGGCGAAGGCACCTGTTGTCCGCGAGCACGGAAGGAGGTAACTGCCTATCATAGCCCTCCTGTAGTTAGGTGGGGTTAACCGCGGGACCTCCCTCTGAGGGGTCCGCCAGCGCCATCTTTGCCATTGTTATGCTGAGTCACTGCCACGTGGAAGAGGCCAGGTACTCTAGAGCAGGCTTCTGTTAATCTACCAGGCCATTTCATGGCACTGGGTGGACGGCCCAACACCATACAACATAGGAAATAAAGAAATTATTACATAAACCTTATGGGTCTCTTTGGAAAACACTGCTAGCTATTGCCTGTATTTTCTCTCTCCATTATTCTTTAATGATAGAACAATCATTTTTAGCTTATTGCCACTCACAATAGGGATTTCATTTCTTGACCTCTCTACCTGATGGGTTTACCTATGTGACTAGATCTGGACAAGAGGGTAAGGCTAGCTGCAGGCAACTTTTAGGATATGGCTTCAACAGGAAGGCGCAAATTTTCTCCTGCTGTTCAGAAACTGGATATTATGTCTTGGCTATTTTTGTCCACAATGTGGAGAATTGTGGTGTGATCACATCTAGGGAGTCACCCTTCTGCTGTGGTGCAGTCACCATCACCAAGCTTGGAATGCTCCCTGCCAGATGTTGTCTGTGTGAGAAAGAGGTTCACTGCTCTTCAGTCCTTTAGCCACTGCTATTTTAAATTTCTTGCATATGAAACTAAAAAACCCAAAATGCTTAAAGAAAGTGAAAAAGACGCTGGGCATGGTGGTGCACTCTTGTAATCTCAGTACTTGGGAGGCTGAGACAGGAGGTTCTGGGTTCGCGGCCAGCCTCAGCTACTTAGTGAGGTCTCTGCAACTTAGTGAGACCCTGTTTCAAAATAAAGAATGAAAAAATAGGGCTGGGGGGTGTAGCTTGGAGGTAGAATGCCCCTGGGTTCAATCCCCAGTACTGCAAAAAAGAAAGTGAAAAAGACGCCGGACTTGGTGGCGCACGCTTGTAATCTCAGTACTTGGGAGACTGAGACAGGAGGATCATAGGTTTGAGGACAGCCTCAGCTACTTTGTGAGGCCCTCTGCAACTTAGTGAGACCCTGTTTCCAAATAAAAAATAAAAAATAAAAAAACTGAAAAAGGCAAGCAGGGCAAATTAAAAATTGAAAAGGCAAAGGGGGTATTTTTGACATATATAAAATCATATATTCATTTTTTTTTTTGCGGTACCGGGGATTGAACCCAGGGGCGTTCTACCTCCGCGCTACGCCCCCGGCCCTATTTTTTATACTTTATTTTGAAACCGGGTCTCACAAAGTTGCGGAGGGCCTCACTAGGTAGAGAGAGACAGGGAGAGAGAGAGAGAGAGACAGGGAGAGAGAGAGCGAGAGAACTGAGGCTGGCCGTGAACCCAGATCCTCTGGTCTCTGCCTCCCAAAGTACTGGGATTACAAGCGTGCGCCACCACGCCCGGCAAAATCATATATTCATAAAAATATCACTTGAACATTTCCAAAAAGATTTTCTCCTATAAAAAAGTCAAAATTGATAAAGCAAATGTAAATTTAATCAGTAGTTATGATGCTGATGATAATAATACTCATAACTGTGATAATAATAATAGTTATAGTTGCAATGAAATACATATTCCTATGAAAAATATGGTTTAAAAATCCATCGCTTATTCCATGGCAATAAACGATGAAAATTACACAAAATACATTACAAAGCAAAAAGTTTTAAGAACATTGATATGAGTCACTATCATCATTATCATCACTATTTTTAATTTGTGAAGTTTTCTAGGCAGTTATTAAATGTCAGTCCCATACTTATGGTGTGATACTGTTTTGTCCTTTACAAACACTAGAAGTCATACAGTCATTACACTTAATTGATAGAGGAGGAAATTTAGATTTTGAAATATAAGATTATGTGTCCAACATCAAAAAGATAGGACTTGACATAATTTGAGTTTGAATCCTGCTTATCTGACTCCAAGGCACAAATCCTTTTCCATTGCATTTACCACTACTCTAGAAGTTTTTATTTAGGGGCTAATGTTAAAGAATGAATGTGAATTTCAGGGCAGACATCCTTTCACTTCAAAGTGAAAGTTTGATGAGTGATTATTACCAAAAATAATTTTATGAAGACAAGTTTTCTCAGAATTAGTAATATGCTAATATTATTTTGGACTTTGAAGAAATAGGCTATATACTGTTAGGGACCTCAAATATTTTTGGTTCTTGAATAGTTTTGACAATGACATTTAATAAATCTGTGATTTACAAAACTAAATGCATAATACTTATAATTTTTGCAAACACATCATAATCACAGGCATCATCAGACAAGTAAAATTTGTATAAGGCAATGACTTTCATGAGTTATTAGGCACAATGCTCAAAAAAAGACTTTATACTGATTTTCATTTCAAGACTTCAGTCTTAAATATTTTAGCTTATTCCTCTGTGCTTTGTCTAGTCTCATATACCTTCTTTCTAAGTTTTCTATCTTTCTTTTATGTCTGCTAACTTTGGGTATTTATATGCGAACAACATTGGTTTCTGCCAATATAGGTTAGAAATCATGAACATTTTAAAAAATTACCCTTTTGAATTCTCTCTCCCTTTTACTTTTTGTGTAGGTTTATCTAACTCTATTGAATAGTAAACAGTAGTGTCAGTTTTATATCTTCAGTTTATTGTTTTCCTTGTAATATTATATTACTTTAGATATTTAGTTTAATGTTAAATTATAATCTTATTTATTTCACTATTGTTACTAAAATAATTATTGCTGCATTATTTTGAAATATATTGGATATATGAAAGCACGTAAGAGGTAATAAAAACACCTATTGATAAAAGCAGTTAGCAGGGCGTGGTGGCGCATGCTTGTAATCCCAGTACTTTGGGAGGCGGAGACCGGATGATCCGGGTTCACGGCCAACCTCAGAGTGCATGCGCACGTGCGCGATTGATCAATCAATCGATCTCTCTCTCTCCTCTCTCCTCTCTCTCTCTCTCTCTCTCTCTCTCTCTGTGTCTGTCTCTCTCTCTCTCTACCTAGTGAGGCCCTCCACAACTTCGTGAGACCCGGTTTCAAAAATAAAGCATAAAAAAAAATAGGGCCGGGGGCATCCCCGGTACCGCAAAAAAAAAAAAAAAAAGATAAAAGCAGTTTATTTAAAAAATAAAATATTACTCAAAATGAATGAAAGACTATGGCCTATGACATAAGACTTCAAACTATAAAACTATTAGAAAAAAATATAGAGAAAATGCTTCTCCACATTGTTTTGGTCAATGATTTTTCTGGATCTGACACCAAAAGCACAAGAAACAAAGGAAAAATATCCTAATGGGATTTCAGCTTGCTAAAAAGTTTCTGCACTGAGGAGGGGTAAAAACGGGGCAAAAACTTAGCAAGACCCTGGGCTATGGTGGTGCATACCTGTAATCCCAGTACTTGTGAAGCTGAGACAGGAGGATTGCAGGTTTGAGGACATAATGTGGTAATTTAGAAAGACCTATTTCAAAATTTAAAAAAGGGCTACTGGCATAGCTCAGTGGTAGAATTCTGATAGGTTCAATTCCTAGTGCTGCAAGAAAAAAGTTGGAAAGACAAATTACAGAATAGGAGGAAATATTTGTAAACCTTGCCTCTGATAAGAGATTCATATACAAAATATACAGGAAATTCACACAACAGTTAAAAAGCAAATAACCTGATTAAAATATGGGGATAGGACAAGAAAAGATATTTCTTAGAAGAAGATAGATAAATTCTCAACAGGAATATGTAAAGGTACTCTGCATCACCAATCAACAGAGAAATAAAAAATCAAAACTACAATGAGGTATCACCTTACCAGTTAGGATTTGTATTATCAAAAAGCCAAAAAGATAATGTATGGGTGAGGATGTGAAAAGTAAGAAACTCTTTTATACTGTTGGTAGGCATGTAAATTGTGTAGCCATATGGAAAACAGTATGGAGACTCCTCGAAAAATTAAAAATAGGGTTGCCTTATGACCCAGCAATTCCACTTCTGTTTCTCCATACAAAGAAAATAAAATCATTAAGTTGCAGAAACATCTGCACTCTCATGTTTACTATAGCATTATTCATCAAAGCAAAAATATGGGAACAACCTCTATACACATCAGTGGATGAATGACTAAAGAAAACAGGAGATATATGCATATGAAAATAATGAACTATTTTTCTTTTTTTTTATTTTTTATCTTTATTGCCTCTTTACCCATCAGGCATAGTATGAATTAGAACTAAGTGCTTTATTTTTTTTATTTTTTATTTGCTTTTATTGGTGCATTATAGTCTCATATCACAATGGAAATAAAATTGACATTAACATACATGCATGCAGCACTTGGTGCCCCCCTCCCTTCCCCCTCAACAGAGTACTAAGATTGACATCGGTATATTCTCATATGTAAATATGGGCAATGGTAGAATTCCATTAATGAACTTCATTCTTCCCCTTCCCCTTCCCGTAGGTCAGTTCCCTGACTTCACTGAGGCTTCTCCACTGTTGTCTGGAGGCGCTTTTGTATCCCCATTGCTCCCTAGCTTGTGCATATTAGAGAAGCATATGACCCTTCTCTTTCTGTGACTGGCTGATTTCACTTAACATAATGTTTTCCAGGTCCTTTCATTTTCTTGTAAATAATATTATTTTGTTCTTCTTTATTGCTGAGTAGAATTCCATTGTGTGTATTTCCCATAATTTTGTAATCCATTCATCTGTTGATGGACACCTAGGTTGGTTCTATAATTTGGCTGTTGTGAATTGTGCCACTATGAACATGGGTATGTATATATTACTGTAGTCTTCTGGTTTCAGTCCCTTTGGAATGATACCCAGTAGTGGTATAGCTGGGTCATATGGTGGATCCATTCCCAGTTTTCTCAGGAATCTCCATACTGATCTCCAAAGTGGTGGGATTAGTTTGCACTTCCACCAACAGTACAGGAGAGTTCCCTTTTCCCCACATCCTCATTTATTATTGTTTGACTTCTTAATGATTGCCATTCTGATTGGGGTTAGATGAAATCTCAGAGTAGTTTTGATTTGCATCTCCCTGATTGCTAATGATGTTGAACATCTTTTCATGTATCTATTGGCCATTTGTATCTTTTCTTTCGTGAAGTGTCTGTTCAATTCGGTTGCCCATTTCTTGATAGGATTATTTGTTTTTTTAGTGTAAAGTCTTTTAAGTTCTTTGTATATCCTAGATATTAGTCCTCTGTCAGAGGGATAGCTAGCAAATATCTTCTCCCATTCTGTAGGCTTTCTCTTTAGACTCTTGATGGTTTCCTTTGATGTGCAGAAACTTTTTATTTTAATGCAATCCCACTTATTAATTTTTGTTTTAGTTTCCTGGGCTTTGGAGGTCTTATTGAGGAAGTTTCTACCTGTGCCTATATGTTGGAGTGTTGAGCCTATGCCCTCTTCTAGTAATTTCACAGTCTCTGATCTAACTTCCAGGTCTTTGATCCATCTCGAATTGACTCTTGTGCAGGGTGAGAGCTAAGGATTTAGTTCCATTTTTCTACAGATAGATAACCAGTTTTCCCAACAGCATTTGTTAAAGAGACTGTCTTTTCTCCAACGTATGTGTCTGGCATCTTTGTCAAAGATCAATTGGCTGCAAGTTTGTGGATTTGTTTCTGTATCTTCTATTCTGCACCATTAGTCTATGTGTCTGTTTTTGTGCCAATACCATGCTGATTTTATTACTATAGCTCTCTAGTATAGTTTGATGTCAGGGATTGTGATGCCTCCTGCATGGTTCTTATTGCTGAGAATTGCTTTGGCTATTCTGGGTCTTTTGTTTCTCCATATGAAATTTAGGACTGATTTTTCTAGGTCTGTGAAAAATGATAATGGTATTTTGATAGGGATTGCGTTGACTCTGTAGATCACTTCTGGCAGACTGGCCATTTTGATAATATTTTTCTGCCTATCCAAGAGCAGGGGAGACTTTCCATCATCTAAGATCTTCTTCAATTTCTTTCTTCAGTTTTTTATAATTTTCTTTGAAGAGGTCTTTCACTTCTTGGGTTGAGTTTATTTCTAGGTATTTGATTGGTTTTGAAGTTATTGTGAATGGGATTATTTTCTGGATTTCTTTCTCAGTGGATTCATGGTTGGCATATATGAAAGCTACTGATATTTTTAGGTTGATCTTGTATCCTGCTACTTTGCTGAATTTGTTAATCAGCTCTAGTAGACTTTTGGTTGAGTTTTTTGGGTTTTCTAGATATAGGATCATATCATCTGCAAATAAAGATAATTTTAATTCTTCTTTTCCTATTTGAATACCTTTGATACTCTTCTCTTGTCTTATATTCCTGGTAAGAGTCTCGAGGACTATATTGAAGAGGCATGGTGATAGTGGGCATCCTTGTCTTGATCCTGATTTAAAAGGGAATTCCCATAGTTTTTCCCCATTCCATATGATGTTGCCTTTGGGTTTATAATATATTGACTTAATGATGTTGAGGTATGTTCCCTCTATTCCAATTTGCTGTAGAGTTTTTAACATGAATGGGTGTTGTAGCTTGTCAAATGCTTTTTTAGCATCTATTGAGATGATCATGTGATTCTTGTTTTTAGTTTGGTTTATGTGGTGAATAACATGTATTGTTTTGCATATGTTGAACCAGCCTTTCTTTCCTGGGATGAAACCAACTTGGTCATGGTTTATAATTTTCTTGATATGATTTTGAATGTGGGTGGCTAGTATTTTGTTTAGAATTTTTGTGTCTATATTCATCAGTGATATGATATTGGTCTGTAATTTTCTTTTATTGAGATATCTTTATTTGGCTTTGGTATTAATGAGATGCTGGCCTCATAGAAGGAATTTGGGAGAATTCTGTTTCTTTCAATTTCATGGAATAACTTGTGAAGTATTGGTTTTTGTTCTTCTGTAAAGGTTTTGTAGAATTCAGCTGGAAAACTGTCTGGACCTGGACTTTCCTTTGATGGCAGATTTTTTATTGCTGTTTCTATCTCTGTGCTTGCTATTGGTTGATTCAGGTTTTCTATGTCCTCTTGGTTCAATTTAGGTAGGTTGTATGTGTCTAGAAATCTGGCAATTTCTTCCATGCTTTCCAGTTTATTAGAGTATAAGTTTTCAAAGTAGTTTCTGATGATCCCCTGAATTTCTCCACTATCTGTGGTGATGTCTCCTTTTTCATTCCTGATTTTAGTAATTTGGGTTGATTCTCTCCTTCTACTGGCTTTGGGATAGACTGTTCCTGTTTTTCTAGGTCCATGAGGTGTGTCATTGGGTTGTTTATTTGGTGGCTTTCGGTTTTTCTTATGTGGGCACTCAGTGCTATAAATTTTCCTCTTAACACCGTCTTTAATGTGTCCCATAGATTTTGGTACATTGTGTCTCTATTTTTGTTTAATTCCAGGATTTTTTATTTCTCCCCTTATTTCTTTTCTTATCCAGTCCTCATTCAAAAGTGTATCATTTAGTCTCCATGTTCTTATGAGATTGTTTTTGGTCTTCCTGTTGTTGATTTCTACTTTCATTCTGTTATGATATGAGAAGATGCAAGGAATAATATTGCAGCTCTTGAATTTGCTGGTGCTTGCTTTGTAGCCCAGGATGTGGTCTATTTTGGAGAAGGTTCCATGGGCAGCTGAGAAGAATGTGTATTTCACTGTTGCTGGTTGAAATATTCTGTATATATCTATTAGATCCATTTGATCTATAGTTTTCTTTAGGTTTGAAGACTCTTTATTCATCTTTTGTATGGAGGATCGATCTAGTGGCATGAGTGGTGTGTTGAAGTCTCCCAGTATTATTGTATTTGGGTCTATTTGAGACCTGATGTCCTGAAGACTTTGTTTTATGAATGTGGGTGCACCCAGATTTGGGGCGTAAATGTTTATTATCATTATATCTTCTTGTTGGATTGTTCCTTTGATTAATAAGAAATGTCTCACTTTGTCTCTTCTGCTGTGTTTTAGCTTAAAGTCTGTTTTGTCAGATATAAACATTGCTACCCGGCTTGTTTTCAATCTCTGTTTGCATGGTTTATCTTTTTCCATCCTTTCACCTTTAGCGTGTGAGTATCTTTGGCTAGAAAGTGAGTTTCTTGCAAGCAGCATATAGTTGGGTTATGTTTTTCAATTCACCTTGCCAATCTATGTCTTTTAATTGGGAGTTAAGTCCTTTGACATTCAGTGTCATTATTGAGATATGATTTGTGTTTCCTGTCATTTTGACATCTATTTTCTCTTTGATGTAGTGTCAACTCTCTTTGCTTAGTTGTCCACCTGGTAGAGTTCACCTCTTCTCTGATTCTGAAATTTGCTTGTTTTTGCTTCCTTGTGTTTTATTTCCTCTAGCTCTGGCTTGGTCTTCATAAACTCTTTAAGTTTTTGCTTGTCTTGGAATGTTTTTATTTCTCCATTGATTTTGAATGATAGCTTTGCTGGATATATCAGTCTTGGTTGGAAGCTGTTTTCTTCCAGAGTCCGCAGTACTTCATACCAATCCCTCTTGGCATTCCTGACTTGGGTTGAGAAGTCTGGAGTGATTTTGATTGTTTTGCCCCTGTTCTTTTGCTCTTGCTGCTTTTAATATTTTTCTTTGGCCTCTATGTTAGTCATTTTGATTATTATGTGGCGTGGGGAGGTCCTTCTTTGGTCCTGTATTAATGGTGTTCTATACGTCTCCTGTATATGAATGTCCAAGTCTTTTTCTATCTTTGGAAAATTTTCTGAAATTATTTCTCTAAAGAAGTTTCTGAAACCCTTGGTCTGTGCTTCTAAACCTTCTTCAAGGCCCTTTATCCTTAGATTAGGACGTCTTGTATTTCTTGGAAGGTTAGAGTGTGTTGTTGTAATATCGTTTGTATATCATTGACTGTGTTTTCAGTTTTGAGTGAACTATCTTCCAGGAGTGATACACTGTTTTCCATGTGGTCGAGCCTGCCAGAGTTGGAGTCTATGCCATCTTCAATTCATTTATTGACTCCTTCATTTCGGTCAAAATTTCTTTCTGGTTCTTTCTTAGAGCCTCAATTTCCTCCTTCATCTCCTCTACACTTACTTTGAGGCCTTTCATCATTCTGAAGATCGGAATTCGGAATTCTCCATCTTGCATTTCCTGCAGATCAGTGTCCATAATCTCGCTTGTTGTTGCATTGTGAGTGTTTCTAGTTTCCTCGCTGTTCCTCATTCTTGTATTTTTGGTGTTCTCAATTTTGTGTTTCTGTTGTCTCCCCATGTTGTTCCTTTGACAGAATATCTGGTGGGGTGGACTCACAATTGGCCACTGGGACAATCTGTCTCTGCTAAAACTCCACGCGGGGAGACGAGCTAGAGTGGTCTGGAGTTCGGTCATTGGGATGCTGGGGAGTTCGGGTCAAAGGAGCTCCGCCTGTGGGGCGCCGAGGAGCTCGGCTTGTGGGGTGCTGGAGAGCTCGGGTGCCGGGGAGCTTGGCCTCTATGACCTTCTGGGATGCGGGGAAGCTTGATCTTGGGGGAAGTGGGGAACTCAACCTCAGGGACCACTTGGGAGCTTGGTCTTGGGGGACGCCAGGGAGCTTGGCCTCTGGGGCTCTGTGGGGCTCCGCCTCAGGGGGTGTCAGGGAGCTCAGTCCCTAAGGGCACCAAGGAATTCAGTCTCTGGGGCCTCCAGAGAATTCAGTCTCTGGATCTGCAGAGGAGCTCAGTCTCTGAGGCTGCCGGGGAAACTTGGTTCCTGTGGGCACCGGGGAAACTCAGACCCTGGAGCCACCAGGGAAATTCGATCCCTGGAGCCTGATGGGGATTGGGCCTACATTGATTGCTAATAGGTTTCAATTGCTAATAGTGAGAACAAGGTCTCATACTCAGGCAGAACAATAAAATCCTTTTCTCTGTCTCTAAGTTGTGAGCTGAGAGCTGCAGCCAAGGTTGACCTTGGTCAGCTAAAAATTGGCTGTTAGCCCAGCTAAACACTGAATGTTAGAAGCACAGACACATGCAATTAGAAAAAGAATAATAGACTTTCACAACAGCTTAAACTAACATTAAAAGATGAAAAAGCAAGCTATATTAACCCAATATTAATTACTAATAACACAAAATAGTTATAGCCCCAAATCCTCCATACTTTAAAAGACTATATTCCTGTTTCTTTCTTTTCTTTAACATAAAACAAGTTTTCAACATAGTAAGTAACTTCTAGCAGATAGAGATAAGGAGTCGCTGAGAACTCACCAAGGACACAGGTGGGCAATACACATGCTTTAAACTTTAATGAAAATAAAAACAAAGAATAAAGAATAAAGTGGGCTTTTAACATACAGCTCCCTGACCTTGCTAACCAAGTAACATATTTTGATCAGTGTTGTCAGCCCCTGTGAGGATGTACAAAGAAGGCTAACAAGAAGGACTTACACAACAGAGATAACTGATGGAATTGCACCTGCTTTTGGTGGGAAAAGAAGACTATTGGTTAAGCAGCATAAGAAACAGAGATAATTAATTCTTATAAAATTGTGTATGTTCAAAAGCATTAGTGCCTTACTTTCAAGGCACTCCACTGTGTCACCTCTGACATAGTGCTTTGATTACTCTGTCCCCCATTTCTCTCTGTAATAATAAAATTTTGCTTAATCTTACAACATTGTAGTTCTGGCTAACTTTTTCTAAACTAGCTGAGAACAAGAATCCATAGCATCACTCCAAAGGGTAACAGAGCCACCGGGGAAACTCGGACCCTGGAGCTGCCATGGAGACGCAGTCCCTGTGGGCACTGGAGAATTTGGTCCCTGGCACAAACCCACACTAGTGCAGCCACTGGGACTTACTCACTTTCTGCTGTTGTGATGGCCTGCAGTTCATGGGAGCTTTAACCCTGCTACTCTCTTTGGTGGATCCAGTGGACTGTGGGGAAAGGTGGGGTGCCATTGATGGTGCATTCCCCAGGCTACACTCAGGCAGTGTCAGAAGGCACTGCAAAATGCTGCTCAGAGGAATGTTTTTAGGGTGCATGAGGGAAGGACAAGTTCTCAAGCACACAATACAAGGATTAGGGTTTCTACCCTTCATTGTCATCTCTGCTTTCTGCTAATGTAACAGATAGATTTGACTTTTCCATACACATACAATTCATTATTTTAATACTTTAATCTCTTCAGAGACTGTCCTTCCTTCAAACACAACTTTTGGTCCAAACACTCTGAAGAACTTAATTTACCATTTTTTCCAGGATTCTTTATTTTAGAAATCCCATTTTTACTTCTTACTGTTGCCTACTGCAGTTTCCATTAATTCTCCTCAAGCTAACTCTTAGCAACATTCACAAGGCAGCAGAAACTTCAACTCCTTGGGGAGGCCTCTCCTTTCTGCTCTTAGAAAGACACCCTGTGCCCATAATGCTCACTTTAAAATCATTGTTCTTTCTCTTTCATTTGGCTAGTAGTCCCTAGAAATAAAGGATTATGCCTTATTTGGCTGTGCATATGCCATATTTTAAGTGGCCACTAAATATGGATTTAAATGTTTTTTCTCTGCTTTCTAAGTGTCTCTGAAGTGTTTGTTGTTTTGATTCTAGCCAGATTTTCCTTTTTATGACAATGAAGCAAAGAAGATGCTTTATGTACCTAACTACATGAGATATATATATATATATATATATATATATTTCATGAGATTTCAAATATATATATATATATATTTGAAATATATATATGAGATTTCAAATATATATATATATATATATATATATATATATATATATTTGAAATATACACATTAACATATATATATATATATATATTCCAAAAATATTTCTGGTAAAACTTAGAATAAAATATGGGGCCATAGCAATTAAAGAATTTAAATGATAAAATTATATACAAAAACAAGCTAATTCATTTACAGAATGAATATCAGACTTTTCAAATCACTTAAAGCAAATGGAAATAAGGTAAGGGTCTAATTATGAAATAAAAGCAAAAAAATATAATCAGGAAGTTATTATTTTCCTCATAATAAATTCTAACACATTCTTGTGTCTTAAGTAATATGAACCTAAAAACAATGTTAACAGTTCTTAACAGAGTTTTTCAGAAAAACATAAATAGCCTTACCTGGTCCTCTTAATTAAACTCTCAATAAAAACTGAAAGCATGAAATAAACTTTAGTCACACTCTCATTTCTACAGCCTGATAATTATTAGATAGACCAGGGTTCATACTTATTCATTTGTGTTCATCTCACATCAAGTACTCTCCTCCATTGTACAAGACATGAAACTAACTATAACACTTTGGCCTTTTTGCCAAGAGTTAAGTAAATATGATTTAGATATAAAATTTTATATATGTTATTTAATATTACATATTTTTATATACTACACTTCTTTGTTTTGTTTTGTTTTTGTTTTTGTTTTTGTTCTTTTTATGGTACTGGGGATAACCCCAGGGGTGTTCTACCTCTGAGCTACACCTCCAGCCCTAATTTTACTTTTTATTTTGAAATAGGGTCTCACTAATTGCGGAAGGCCTCACTAAGTTGCTGAGGCTAGCTGCAAACCTACAATCCTCCTCTCTCAACCTCCCAAGGACTGAGATTACAGGCGTATGCCACCACACCTGGTCAAGTTTTTAAAATCTTATCAAATATGTAGTTAATTATTCTTTTAATGAGTATTTCCAAAATATGTTCAATGTATCTCTGAGTGCTCTGGAGAAAAGATATTTAGTTTTAACCTTTTTGATTGGAGAGTGTCCATATGCTTAAAAAACAAACATGCAGATGGTAACCTTGTATTAAAACCATAAAATAATAACTTTTACAGCAAACGCTGTCATTTTGGAAATCCCCACTTTCTATAAACTTTGGCAGAAATTATAACTAGCTCAAAAGTTCAAATACTTTAATTTTAGTTCATAGTTATGGTAATTAATGTAATCTACAGAATATATTAAATGCTATCATTTGAAAGTAAACAGCATTTGTCAAAATCAACAACATGGATCCTTACTATATAAAATTGAAAAGAATTTCTAAACTAATAGTTGAACAATATAAATTGTAAGTCATATGCCAGCAATCATAAAATATATATTTCTAGCATGAATCTTGATGTATGTCCAAACCATTCTTACCTTACTCAAGATCTTACTGACAAGTTGATCAGTGAGATATCATACCTCTTGATAAAATTGCTTTTCCCATGTCTCTCAGAATGTAAATAAAAATATGATTCAAAGGGATGGTGCAGAAATTAAGCAGCTTTGCAATTGCTGTCAAGTGGCCACATTAAAGATAAACAATTACTGTTTCAGCATCTTCTGAAATGTTGGAAGATTAGAGCATTTACACAGTGTGCACAGTAATTGTAAAGTTTATATTACAAAGTGTAAATGTTTGCCTTTTGGAGTTAAGATTTCAATCTTTACTGTAAAATTATTGTTCAAGGAATGTAGTTGTTAGATGACCTTACATGGTTGCACAGGTCCAGCTCATGCAGTATGAGGATTACAGAATCCACCTCCATGCTATCATCCCAGTGCCATGTCTAGGGAGAGCACCTAATTGGTGAGAAAACCATCTGGTGTCATGTGAGTGAGCATGGAGAAATCAAGTACGGAAGATTGGCGGAGAAGGCAATTGTGTTGAAAAATGGAGGCATAAAGAGACTCATTAGCATTCAAAGTTATGTCAACTGGTTAAATTCCTTTAAATGTGTATGATTATAAATGACAATAAAATGGGAGACTGCCCTAATTGAAAGGTTAGGGAGTAAAATGATCAAACTTGAGAGTAGAAGTTTTATGAAATTACCTAAATCCCCAATAACTCTAATATAAGGGAAATGAATTAGCAACATCCACATGTTAACATAATTCTTCTGAAATTCCATCTTTATACTAAATTGTGCTTTGTCACTTACCTGATATGTCATTTAATCCATTGAATGCTGAATTTGTTGTGTCTGATAAAAATGTATATAAAAATAAGTTCAACATGAGTTCTTCTAATAGAACCTACAGTGAGGACAGGAATGTTATCCAGCAACAAAAATAAGTACACTGTAAATTTAAAATGGATGTCAGTACAATTATTAAGACATGTTATTAGATTCAAAAGGATGGAAACCATTTACCTCCATGATATTCAGTTATAATTGAAATTCCATTAATATACCTATGCATCATATTTTCCATTAAAGATTAAGACAATAGTATTTATAATTTAAGAATGTGATAAGGGTGAGTAAAACTCCATTATGTGTATATACCACATTTTCCTTACCTGTATATCTGTTAATGGGTATCTATGTTGTTTCCATAAAAAAATACAATTCATAATAGCCAAATTATGTAACCAAGCTATGTGTCCATCAAAAGATGAATAGATAAAGAAAATGTGGTACATACACACAATGGAATTTTACTCATCCATATAGAAGAACAAAATTATATTATATGCAGAAAAATAGATGGAACTAGAGAATATCAGCCAGTCTCAAAAAGTAAAGGATTTAATGTTGTCTCTCATATGTGGAAGCTAGAGAGAAAATAGGAAACAAAAAGGACTTTATATTAAATATGTGGGGAGGGGAAAAAGGAGGCTTAATGAAGGAAACAGTTCAAATAATGCTGTTTCCATATATAAAGGCATCACTACCAATCTCCCAATCTTACTAACATGTATGGCGATGGGGAGAAGGGGGTGGGCTCTGGAGGGAAGCACACCAAGTGCTGTGTGCATGTATGTTTGTATCACTTTGAATCTCACTATGATGTATAATTACAATGAATCAGTAAAATAAAAAAGAACAAAATTATGCCATTTACAGGATAATGGATGAAACAGACTATCATGCCAAGTGAGATCAGCCAGACTTAGAAAGTTGAGAGTTGTATGTTTTCTTCCATATGTTGATGCTAGAGGAAAATAGGAAACAAAAGAGAATTCATGAAAATGAGGACAGAGACCAGTAGAACAGTGGAAGGGGATCAAGAGAGGGAGAAAGGGTGGTGAAAAAGGAAGCTTAAGGAAGGAAAAAGATCAAATATTATGTTCATATATGAAGGCATCACTGCTAACCTCACTAGCATGTATAGGGAGTCAGGAGGTAGGTAATGGGGTTAACTGTGGAGGGAAACATACCAAGAGATGCTGTGTGAACATGAAAATGTATCACTTTGAATCTTACTGGGATGCATAATTACATTGAACCAATAAAATTCTTAAAAAGAATGTGATAAGGGGTCTCTACTGAAGTGGCTAATATGTAGAGACACTCTGTAAGCATGAGAAAAACCACAATTAGTATCCTTCATACCATGACTTTGCCCTTGGAAAATATAAGAAATAATTATAGGTAAAAGAATGCAAGAATAAAATGATGGGATGGTATGGTGATAATTCAAAGAAATAATAAAGCCTAACAAGTGCAAATAACATTCTAAAATTTTAACATTCTTAAAAACACACATTTCAATAAATTTTTAAAAATAAAATAGGTTCAATAAAGCTTTTGCATCTATTATAAAAGAACTAAGGTTTATTCAAATAAGAACTGATGAAGTAGACCTGCAGAGATCCACAAATGCAAAGTCTCCATTCTGCAAAGTCAGAGTTAAGAGCTAATAAAACAGAACCATTCAGTTTGCACCTCTGGGCACTTTTTAACTTGTAGGGAAATGAACACCAATCTGTTTCTAGGTATGCACAGCTGTTCACTCCTATGCCGTCAAAGGCATTTCTATTAAACAAGGCTCCACTTTATTTTATTTTCAAAGCAGAAACATAATAAATACTCCAGAGTTATTAGAAGTCAGGGAGATAAATTAACCAATACCAGTATTGATAAGCTAAACCATTATTTCACATTATTTGTAATCATATGTCTCATGATTCATTAAGTGCAATATTCTTACCAAATAAAGTGATGTAAAGAAGGAGCAAGTAGTGCAAAGAGGAACCTTTCTCTTAGGTCAAAACATATCTGGGTTCTGATAAGGTAGGCTGTGTGAGTGATGCTGATATATCAACATGAAGACAGAGCAGGGTTTGTGGGAAAGACTCAAGACAACTATTTCTATAACCGTGAGACAGAATAATAATGGGATAAGGATTTGTTCCACTTAGACAAAAATAGATCATTAAAATTGCAACTGAATTTCAATTGTATTGAATAAATCTAAATTCAATCTGAATTTAATCTCAGTATACAGATGATGTATACTGCTAAAGGAAAACTTCATACAAATTAAATGTAATTGAGTTTAAATGAGCAAAGAATAATGCGCAAGTTGGGCAGCCTTCAGAACCTAAGCAGATTAAAAGGACATAGGGGACTGAAATGTTTTTGGAGAACATTTATGGATTTAAAAAGGGAAATGAGGTATAGAAAATGGAGGTGAGGAACAGAGAGAGTCCAGTTAGTTACATCTGAGCATTTGTCTTATTTAAAAACAATTTGAACATTTGGCCTCCTGTGACTGAAGCTTATCTGTTGTGATTGGCTGAGATTTAGCTATTGTTACAAAATTATACTCTTAATTTAGGCTTTCAGTTAGTTAGAATAAAGCTCATTATTTAAGGGCCCCAGAGCAGGGCTTCCCTCTGTCAAATTTCCTTTAATAATTGATAGATAGATATAGGTGTATTGCTTATCTACCTATCATTGATAGCTATCTATACATGTATGCATATTGAGAGACATCCAGATAGATAGATAAATAGAAATATATAGAGATATGCCTTAATATAGTAATATTTACCCATGGGTACTAGACCAGCTCAAGTGGGTAAATTTCTCTTAACTTTAAAATTATGTTGTTAGACTAGGTTTGGTGACATGTGTCTGTAATCCCAGTATTCGGGAAGCTGAGACAGAAGGATCAGAGGTTCAAGGCCATCCTAAGCTAGTTAGGGAGGCCATTTCAAAATAAAGAAATAAAATAAAAAGAACTTGTGGTATTGTTCAAAGGTAGAATACTTCTGGATGCAATCCCCAATATCATATGTAGTGAGGGAGGGAGAGATAGAGAGTTAGAGTTACATATACCTCAAGTAAGTCGGTGTCTGACATGTTAACAGTGGTAATATTATTTTATAAGATAATATACTTTACATATAATTAATCTTTAAAAGTCTATTTTTCCTTTTGCTGAAAAGGAAAGAAATCTGATCCTATTATTGCTACTGGTTACAGCATGCTTTTTGTATTCATTTGGTATTTAATATTTATGCTTTGTATTAAACTCACAAAAGAGTAGATTTTGAATTTCTTATCTTATATGGAGACCATTTGGAAGATGCTTCCACTGTTAATTCATTAAGACTCAAGACATGTTTTATTTTTCTCAACAACAAAAATTTACCACCATCCACAATTTGGGAAAGTGATTACTCAGTCAGCCTGATTTGATGGGAACATGTTCTAATAGCCTCACTATACCTTATAATCAGCTAATGAAAAATATCTCAATTGTTCTGTATTTGAATATTTTCATGACATAGTTTCACATCATTTAGTAAAAGATATGTCCTCTTTGGTCTATTTGATCATTAATTAGTTGTCAGAGTAGCTTAACAAAAGTTAATTTATTTTTACTATAACTGCATTTCAGGATTCAAGACAGAAACAAAATTGATTGAAGAACTAGAATATGGATTCAGTGTAAAAGATCAACATGAGTTAAAATTAAACAATTTGAATTTAAAGCAAAGATAACTGTAAAGGCCATGTGTCTATAGACATTTTATAAGATTTAAAAGTTGACATTATTCAACTCTAATTAGCACCAAAAATTAACTTTAGCTGTCATAAAAATTAAATTAGATATGATTATGTGTTTTTATCACAAACAGGAAAAAGTAGAGTGAACCATTCATCCTTATATTTAGCTCTGTTTGGGTAACTAAACTTGAGCCTAAATATATAAATCAAATCAGAACTTATTTGCAGAATTACTGAAATTCTCCTGAAGAAGAAAGTTCTATGCAAGATGTCATCTTATAGTTAGTAAGAACATTTTATCTATGTTGGCCTAAAATGTCCTTTAACCTAAAATATGTGCAATCATATTATATATATAGGTCTCACTAAGCCTGATTTTTGTGGAGAGGCCGTGTATATTCTGAACATTCTTTACATGGACTTATAACTAATCAATAAACATTCTTCTTTGAACATCACACTGTATTAACTCCCTGGCCCATGTAGTTCCTCTTCTTGTTTTGAAGCTAGATAATGTTAGAACAGGGGTGGGTTTTATGAGAGTCCCATTCTGGAATGTCTCTTTTGTTTTGCTAATTCTGTTACTTCTTTGCTTTTGTCCTGATTCATCTTGTCTCATGCAGTTTTGCCCGGAGGTTTTTGCCTTCTCATTTCAGTACTTTCATTATTCTTTCAAATGATCCTGAAACTATATGCTATCAAATTCTAATATGCCATCAAATTCTAATATTCCATTACAAATATAGTGTTATTTAGGGTTTTACTATCATGCATACACTCTGAAATATTATGTATGCTTGCTTCACTTGTTAAAGGGAATATTTATATGCTATTTCAGCTCTCTAACTCCAAATTGAATATGAGTCTTCTCTCTAAAAAAAATTTAAAATAATTCAGCAGCTCTCACATGCCTTATGACACAAATTAGTTCTTGGTAGAGCAAAATAATTCATGATAGGAGTAGAAATCACTGAGAGAATACAGAAGGTTCAAAGAATTCAAACAGAGAGCAGATAATAATAACTAAGATAACATGTATTTAGTGATTAGTTTGTGCTAAATACAAAATTAAGGCACTTTGTTGGTACTACTCCATTTACTCTCATACCAAAATAATGAAGTTTTCACCAATTATATCCCCATTTACACATGTACTTCATGTTTACCAATAGCTCTAGCTTCTTAGAGGAAGACTTCTTCAAGCCCTGAAAGTTAGTGATGATTGTCCTCAGCATCTGCATAGTTCATAAAACCCTTTTGGAAGATCCACAGAAAGACCTCTGTGGGGCCTTGCCTGTGGCCTTCCTCCTGTGGCTCTTTCACTTGGTCCTGTAATGAATCCACATCCCTTCTTCCCAATGTCATCCACAATCTACCTCCAAATAAATCTGCGCATGTCATTCCTTTCTTTCAAAATAACCAACCAAAGAAATAAGCAGCAACAAACACCTGTCTGGTTAGTAACTATCTTAGTCAATTTGTGCTACTATGACAGAATATGATAGATTGGCTTCAACAGCAGAAATTTATTTTTCACAGTTTGCCAAATCCATGATCAACGCTGGCAGATGGAGTGCACCGGTAAGGGCCCCCTAGTTCGCAGGTTTGCCTTCCATAATTTGGCTATTGCAAATTGTGCTGCTGTAAACATATGTATGCATGTATCATTATAGTATTCTGACTTTAATTCTTTTGGAAAGATACTGAAGAGTGGTATAGGTGTATTATTTGGTTGTTCCATTTCTGGTCTTTTGAGGAATTTCCATACTGATGTCCATCTTGGTTGTATTAATTAGCAGTCCCACCAACAGTGTATAAGAGTTTCTATCTCCCCATATCTTCACCAGCATTTTTTTTTTTTTTTTGCGGTACCGAGGATTGAATGCAGGGATGTTCTACCTCCGCGCTACGCGGAGGTATTTTATTTATAAATAAAAAAATTATATTTTTTTATACTTTATTTTGAAACCGGGTCTCACAAAGTTGCGGAGGGCCTCACTAAGGAGAAAGAGAGAGAGAGAGACAGAGAGAGAGAGACAGAGAGAGAGAGAGAGAGAGGAGAGAGAGAGAGAGAGAGCTGAGGCTGGCCGTGAACCCGGATCCTCCGGTCTCCATCTCCCAAAGTACTGGGATTACAAGCGTGCGCCACCACGCCTGGCCAGCATTTTTAATTATCTATATTCTTACAGATTTCCATTCTAACTGGAGTTAGATGGAATCCCAGTGTAGTTTTGATTTGCATTTCCCTGATCGCTAATGATGTTAAACATTTTTTCACATATTTACTGGCCATTTGTATTTCTACTTTTGGGAAGTGTCTATACAATTTGTTTATATATTTTTATTGGGATTTTTAGTGTTAATTTTGTTTTTAGTTTTTTATATATTCTAGCTATTAATTCTCTATCGGAGAAAGAGCTGGCAAAAATTCTCTCCCATTCTGTAGATTCTCTCTTCAGACTTTTGTTTGTTTCTTTTGCTGTGCAGAAGCTTTTAATTTGATGCCATCCCATTTATTGGTTCTCAGTTTTATTTTCTGAGCTTTGGGGGTCTTACTGAGGAAGTGCTTATATGTTGGAGAGTTGGTCCCATGTTTCCTTCTAATAATTGCTGAGCTTGTCTTCCTTTTGGTTTGTCTTGAGTTGACTCTCATGCAGGGTGAGAGATTGGGGTTTAATTTCATTCTTCTACATATGAATATCTAGTTTCCCCAGAATCACTTGTTGAAGTGGCTGTCTTTTTCTCTAACACATGTTTTTGATTCCTTTGTTGAAAATCAACTGGTTATGAGTGTGAGGATTAATTTTTTGTCTTCTGTTCTATTGCATTCGTCCATGTGTCTATTCTTTGTGCCAATACCATGCTGTTTTTGTTACTATAGCTCTGTAGTATAATTTAAAATTATGTATTTGATGCCCCCTGTATGGTTCTCATTGCTCAGAATTGTTTTGGTTATTCTGAGTCTTTAGTTGTTGTTTTTGTAGTACTAACATCCAAAGATAGCAAGGCTATGGTGACACAGAAACCTCTCTCCCTATGTTCATTCATAGCTTTTTTTTTTTTTTTTTGCGGTACCAGGGATTGAACCCAGGGGCGTTCTAACTCTGCGCCACACCCCCGGCCCTATTTTTTTATACGTTATTTTGAAACTGGGTCTCACGAAGTTGCGGAGGGCCTCACCAAGTAGAGAGAGATAGAGAGAGAGAGAGAGAGGCTGGCCGTGAACCCAGATCCTCCAGTCTCCGCCTCCCAAAGTACTGGGATTACAAGCGTGCGCCACCACGCTCGGCCATTCATAGCTTTTTTAGAAAGCAATTTGAAAACATATTATTAATTTACTCATGCCACACATGGAAATCTATTTTAAAGAATAAAGATTCATGAGAAATAAAAATACCAACAAAAAGAATCAGTAGGTGAAATATATAACAATCAAATTAATACTTATACTTTAATAGCTTCATTTGGAGCTTTGGAGGTGGTATATCTTATATTAACCAGATTTTTTTTAAAAAAAGGATTTGACTCTAAATTCTCTCTTATTCAACTAGTGTCTTATCTTAAAATCTTTTAGGAAGATTTGATAATAACAACTCAGGATCTTTAAAAACAATTTGGCAATCAGAATAAATAGAATTATTAGGTTTGTGTGGATCTAAGAGCTAGCAGTATTTTGCATTATTGAATTATTAAAGATTTAGGAGCAATTTCTTCTAAGAATATCACTCATTTTGTCTCTTATTTGCTAAGGAGGGAAATCTCCTTTCCTCTTTCTGACTGGCTTGTTTGTGATATCTACTACTCTTACGATTTTGGTGTGTCACCGTGGGTTCTTTTCCTCAACCCATATAAAAAGAATGAGCTGGGAAGCTCAGTTGCAAAGTTAAAGTAGTATTTGTTGCAAAGCAAGAGAGAAAGCATCACATTAAGGTGATGGGCTGCCCTGAAACGAGACACCCCCCCTCCTCTGGGTCATACATAGGGTTTTTCATACCTTATCTTGTCTTTCCTGGCCTGGTTATCATGCTTACAGGGCCAACAGCTCGCTTTGTCAACATCTACGTGAAAGGATAATGTTTCTTTTAGCTTTTCCCAAGCCCATGGCCTTTTAAGTTTTAACATTTTTATTTTTGTTACCAAATTAATTAATAGGTGAGTCTTGGTCTTTAGTCTGTTCTGATATCACCCATGACTATTTTGGGAATGCATGAGTCTTGGTCTTTAGTCTGTTCTGATATCACCCATGACTATTTTGGGAATGCATGGTGTTTCTTTAATTCTTTAACCTCTCTGTGGAGTCTGTAACTTCTAGATTTGGTGTCCAGTTATCTTATCTCGTTGGCATGCTGACTGCCTGTGAGCAGGAAGCTTGAAACGACCTGCCTCTGCCTGCCTGTGTTACTGTAGTAACTGCCTGTTTGTAGAAGCAAGGCATGCTCTTTAGAGCAAAGTAAGCCAAGTTTGAATCATCATCTACTCATAAGTGGATCACTACTACAAACTGAATTTTACATCATGCTTCTATGCAAACCATCTCTAAGCTATTCAGTTTCCCCTTTTGATTACATTTAGAGTCTCTGCATAGATTTTTTAAAATTTTAAACTATGTTTTCATCTGCCAAGAAAGATATCATTCACATCTTATACGCTTCTTTCTCTTTCATTTTTCTTTTAAAATATCACATCTAGGCTGGGCATGGTGATGCAGTCCTGTAATCCCAGTTCTCGGGAGGCTGAGATAGAAGGATCTCAGGTTTGAGGTTAGCCTCAGCAACTTAGCAACAAGACCCCATTTCAAAATAAAAAATAAAAGCAGTCTGGAGTGTAGTTCAGAGGTGGAATCCTCTGGATTCAATTCGTACTACCAAAATACTTGTATTTGCCATTGTATTTAATAATATTTAATAATTATTAGTTTACTTTCAAAAAGTCCTATTAGTAAAATATTTTAATATCATTTTTTATGATTTCTTTCTGAAGAGAATTTCATGTGTCAGGTAACTAGGTAGACATAAGCAGATAGGGTAGGTCAGGGCAGACCTGAAGCAGAAATATCAAAAGGCTAGACCCCCTCCCTGTGGGAAGGAACAGAGACAATGCAGAGTCAACAATATGTGATGTGCAAAAGGCATTCTACCACCCCAAATGAAATATTTCTGAGAAAGATGTTCAGAGGGAATATAAGATCTGACATGTGAAAACCTCCACACTGTTTTTGACCCCTGAAAGCAACCCATTCCAGACACTTTTCTCTGGAACATAAATCTCCTCCCCTTCTTTTACCACAACCTTCCTCATATAGTGCCAGCACTTCTCTGAAAAAAACCTCTTATATTCCTCCATTTGTGTTTGTTATGAGTGTGAATGCTTTCCATGCAGAGAAGCAAGGATTGTGGTGCTGCAGGATAGAACGTATACTGAGGAGAACCTTCAGCCAGTAACACATGTGCCACACAAAACAATATCAAAAGCCTAGACCTTACATTCTCACTTTACATGTAGTCACTCTAAAATTTAGCTAAGTAAAGACATGCTGGAACTTTTCAATTTCATCTTGTCAGTTGTTCCAAAAATACTAAGCTAAGCAACATTACCACATGTAATGTCCCACTGATGATCATTATTTCAAGTAAACCTTTTCAATTTCTATGCAAATCACATGGAAGAAAACCCAAATCTCTCAAAAATAAAGAAATAAAGTAATTCCATAATAATAAAAAGTACTTAAAATATTCACATGCTTTAATTTTTTACCTCCAGGCCTTTGCAAAGGCTGCTCTAACTCAGAATGTGCCCCTTTTTCTGTTTACTTGGAAAAATCACTTTTGTATATCATTCTGGGTCAGAAGTGTTGTCCTGTACAGACATTTTTTGTCTCTAAACTGTTGGCTAATCAATTCCTTCTCAGTGCTAACTTTGTTATAATTTCTACATGGTGCTATGATTTATTTTTTCCTAAAACTTGCCACTAATGTTATTGTGTTGTCTATTACATAGTGAATCAGGCTGGCTTGATGATAGTATGTCATCCAGTGTCTATCATGATTGATTCAGAGTCAGCACATAATCTGCCTAAAGTTTACTGTAACATTTCTTTCAATCTCTTCTTTCTCTGTCAATCTCCCCCCACTTTTTTTTTTTTTTGCAGTATCGGAGATTGAACCCAGGGGCATTCTACCTCCGAGCTACACCCCTCGCCCTATTTTTTATCCTTTATTTTGAAACCGGTCTCACGAAGTTGCGGAGGGCCTCACTAAGTAGCTGAGGCTGGCCGCGAACCCGGATCCTCTGGTCTCCGCCTCCCAAGTACTGGGATTACAAGTGTGTGCCACCACACCTGGCTCCCCACCCCCTTTTTATTTCTCATTTTGCCTGGAAGAAATCATATACCATATAATCTTTTGTATAACAATCTCTTTTCTGCATCCTGACCAGTAGAACACTCTAGTTATCCATAGAAGAGGATTTGCATGTGGAAAAACACTAACATGAGGTAAAGAAGAAGAAAATCAAACAAATAAAAAACAGAGAAATTAAGACCCTTGTTTCAAAGATTGCCATACTATACCCTTGATCTTCATGATTATGCATGACCATTAATCCCAATTTAGACTGCAGTTATTTTGAAATGGGTTCATGGCATGTGGTACTGAAAGGTTCCTGAAGAATATACATACCTATGTTAAAATTAGTATTTTGATTTATAAGTGCCAAAATTTAGTTCAGCCAAGTAACAACTGATTACAAGTATCTCAGCCTTACATTCTCTAAGCTTATATTCTAAGGCACTAGTTCTGTTTGAGTCTTCATTGAATATTGACTAGGAGATAAAATTTCTCAATTCTTCCTGAAAAAAATAAGCTAGAGAGAAAACTATATAGTTCAGTACTTATCTAAGGGTTCAAGTTCATGGAGGCTAAAAATCTAAATGAAAACATCACAAGGACGGAAAAGAAAGTCGTCATGTTCCTTTGGTATACTTCCTCTCCCTTTGTAATTATACATGTAATAGGAAAGTCCCATTAAAAACCAAAATGCCAATGAAGACTATATTAAAGATGTTGGTGTTTTTAAATTTTTAATTAAAATGTACTTATTATTGTTGTAGTGAGGAGGACATTTTCAGTTTCTCATATAATAATAGCAGATAGGGAATTACAAATGGCAAAAATCAATTACATTTGGCTTTACCATATGGAAAGCTAAGTATCTCAGAATTAGTTTTTTTCTGGCATGTGTACCTTTGTATTTGAAAAGGCACCAGGAGACTGTGTATTATAGAGAAATTCAGGAAAAGAAAAGGGAGAAAGGAACTTTACCTTATTCTCTAGTGTTTAGCCAATGTGGATTCTTCTGGAGTGGATTGATATTTTCTTCTAAATCAGTTAACCAATAAACATATTGCCATAAAGTAGAGATCTATCACTGGAGAGTAAATTTTAATTTAAGATTGAATGTTTTGTTATTTCTTAAAGCTTTTATATTTTCTGCATGCCTCAAATAGAGGGAATGTTTCTGATACCCCGCAGTCTTCAATTCCCTATTATCTCATTTGTTTATATAAACCCTGATTTGTTGAGTGCATAGGAAAGCATGTAAGTATTTTTTCCAGGACTGATGTTCAGGGTGGATAATACTTTGGATTACTCTACATATCAGTAACATTTTGATGTACAATGCCAAATCCTTGGGATTGTGATACTTGTGACATTTGTTGACTGATAACATTACAATCAGCTGAGATTTTAATAATAAAAAAGAAAAACTGAATAATGTAGGACTTAATATGTTTAGGCAGTTTCTAGCACACTTTTTGTTTTATCCAGAAGGGAAAAGATGGCTGTTTTTAAAAACACATTTTCATCGCCAAGTATATTAAGACAAATTTGTTGAAGAGCCAGAGTTTGTAAATGGGTAGACTTGACAGTTCATGTTCCATAATTGAAATTGAACTATTATAACTCTTGAATCAACCATAAGATTTCTAAGAGCTTTAGGTTTGAGGCTTTCAATATTGACAGAGTCCTCTGAAACCACCTGCACCTGCATATGTCAAGATGAAATATTTATGCAGGATTCTGTAGTGTACTCTGTGTACAGAGTTAAAGTCCTTAACAATAGCAACATTTTCTTTTGACCAAAATTAACACAACCAAGTATTCCACTTACATCACTAATTTCCAGGAAACTCTATATTAAAAGTATCCCACAAATAACAATTTCTTTGATGCCTCTTCTAGAAAGCAGAAAGGAACAAAAATAAAAACCTGGCTCTGAGAATATTTATAAACAATCTGCATCATGTTGAGCATATTTTCACAGAAAAGTTTCAAAAGAAACTTCCTTTGGGGAAATAAAAATTCCAGTTCAGTCTCTTACAAGAATATCTTGGCAGGAAAAATGTCTGTTGTGCAGCTCCTGATTCAATTGAATCCACATGAGCAGCCCATTAATGGGATACTGGGTTAATTGACATGACAAGCATATCATCAACTTGAAAGTGCTTATCTTTTTCTGACATGGTTTGGTGGTTGGATGAGTTCTTTCAGTCCTTTGTTCTAATGTGGCTATAAATCAATTGGAACGTGTGATACAGGGTAAGGGGGACTGCATTTTGTTGGCTTGCAATTGTAATCATAAAAAGTATTTGAATTCTAACCTAGTCCTTCTCATGTTATGTGAGCTGAAACAAGTATAAATATTAAAATGTTCCAAGGCAATCTTGTACACACACCCTCCCATTTTATCCAGGCCATTAAACACTCTATATTTTATATGACTATAACATTGAAGTCTATTTTTAAAATACTGGAAAATTTAAAATATTATCAGCAGTAGTTGTGTTAGTAGGTTTTCTGTTGCCATAATACAATACCCAAGATTGGATAACTTATAAAGGAAAGAGGTTTATTTGGGCTTACAGTTTTGGAGAATGGGAAATCTAAAAGCATGGTGTTGGTGAAGGCCTCGGGATGCTTAAACTCAAGACAGGAGGCTCAAACAGCAAGACAACACACATGAAAGTGAGATAGCACAAGGAGCCACTTAGCTTTATAAAAACAAACACAAAAATAGGCCCACTCTTGTGAGAAAGACATTAATCCCTTATGAGGACGTAACCACCTCCATTAGGCCCCACCTCCAAACACTACCACAATAACAAGCAATTTGCACCATGGTTTTAGAGCAGACAGACCATATTCTAACTACAGCCAGAGTAAAACAGAGTACAGGCATTGTTCTAGATTAAATAAATCAAAATATGGTACAATATTTAGATAGAATTTATCTGAATAATTTTGATTCAAGAAGCCAGAAGAAGTAATGGCATGGTGACTGATCATCAGTCCAAAAACACCGGAGGCAAAGGGGAGGAAGGAGAATGAGGTGAAAGTGTAAAGACATAGACATGCAAAATAACATTTCAGAATCAATGAGAGCAGAGGCCCATGAACTTAACTGGGGATGAATAGAATATTTATCCATTAATTTACTAAAATAGAAAAAGAAAAAGTATCTCATATTTTAGGCACTTTAATAGTTAGGACCGTCAGATATGGTATTAATGACCAGTTAAATTTGAATTTCAAATAAATGATATGTTTCCTAGAACATGCATGATCCTTGTAGTATTTGAAACATGCTCATACTAAGAACTTGATTTTTTTAAAATCTGAAAACCACATTTAAATGGTATCCTTTTTTTTTTTTGCTAAATCTGAAACCTAACTACAAGTAGAGAGAGACATAAAAATATTGGATATCAGAGAATTTAGGAACATAGAGATGTAAGAAAATGGACAACATTTTTAAATTTTGAATATTTCACCTAAAATACCAACAGAATATAAGAAGAATTTTTGTCTTGATTTACTACCTCAAATTTTGTTTAATCCTTTCAAAACAAACCTATTTCTGACCATCGTTATATTCACAGGCTGCCTTCATTACCTGAAAGAGGCTGTCTGTCTGAAATATAATCCATGCAGCAAATCCACAAAAATATATCATTAATGAACAGATTGTTTTTTTTAATATGAGAAACAGATTACCAATGTATATTTTCATTGAAATTCACATTAATGGGATAAATTTGTGTAATGAACAAAGATTGTTTTCCCAATAATTTTAAAATGTTTTCCTTAATTTGTCTTTATATATTTATAGTAACTTTATTGAGACATTACTGGTTAAGATTGTATTTGATTGTGAGTAATGTTCTGTTTTTTCCTCTCTCTCTTATAAGCATTACTGAGGCAAAGACATTCTCTCTCTGCTCTATTTTTTCTGTTTGCCTTTCACTTTCAAGGTCTCCAAATGACTACTGAAGCTACAGCATTGCATGTGCATTTCTGGAAGAAATAAAGAAGAAGGAAGGAACTCAAAACATTTTCCAAAGGTGCATTGATACATTTTTGTGTAATTTATTATTTAAATTTATGATACAACTCAGGTGACATGCATTTTACTATCTTAATGTCTACAATTCAACAGTATGTAGTACATTCACAGTATTATACAATCATCATCTCTATCTAGTTTTCAAACATCTTCATCACCACAAAAGGCAACCACATACCCATGAAGCATTCTCTTCCCAGCCCTTGGCAAGCACTACTCTTCTTTTTGCTTGTCTGTTTCTGTGGATTGACCTGCTCTGGATATTTCATATATATGGACTTATATGCATATAGTGATCTTTGGTGTCTGGCTTCTTTTACTAAGCATAATGTTTTCAAGACAGATCAACATTTGCTGTAATTTACATCTTAAATGTCTCCCAAAGTTTCAGTTGTTGAAGGCTTGGTCCCCAGCCTGTGTTACTACTGGGAGGTGGTAGAAGCATTAAGAAGGAAGGCCTAATATAAAATAGTGAGAAAGCGAGGTCCCTGGGGACATGCCCTTGAAGGTGATCTTGGGACCCATCCCCTTCCAGTCCCTCTCTTTGCGTCCTGGCCACAATGAAATGAGTGGCCTCCTCTGCCAAGCACTCTTGTCAGGGGGTGTAGCCTCCTCACAGGCCAAAAGCAGCAAGGGCAATAGACCATGGACTGACACTTTTGAAACCCTGAGCCAAAATATATCTTCCCTCTTTTTAAGTTAATCCTCTCAGTCATCTTGTTCCAGCAACAGAGAGGTGACTAAAACATTATAGCATGTATCATTATCTCATATATTTTTTAGCTAACAACATTTCAGTTGTACAGATATACCACATTTTGTTTTCTCATTCATCATTTGATAGATATCTGAGTTGTTCTTATTCTATAGCTAATAAAAATGTATTGCTACAAATATTCTTGTACAAATATTTTTTGAATACTTTCTTTTCTTCTTTTGAAGCAGTATGTTTTTAGTAGAATTGCTGACCTATATAAGAATTCTATGTTTAACATTTTTGAGGAACTGACAAACTGTCTATAAAAAGACCATAATATTTTATATGCCAACCAGCAGCAAATAAGTTTTATTTCCTTTACATTTTTGCCAATACATGTTATTTTCCTTTTTCTTACTTAAAAGAGACTTTAAAAAGGTATGAAGTGCTATCTATTGTAGTTTTAGTTTCCATTATCCTAGTGACTAACAATGTTGAGCTATCGTTCATATGTTTGTTAGACATTTCAGTATTTTCTTTAGAGAAGTGTTGATTGAAGTCCTTTGTCCATTTTGTATACTTTTATTGGTGCATTACAGTTTCACATCATAATATAGTTCAAGTAATAGTGACATATATGCACACAGCACTTGGTCAGCTTTCTCCAAGCTCCTCCCCACTCCCCCCTTCCCCTTACAGGGTATTGAGATTGGCATTGGTATTCTCACATATGTACATAAAATCAATGGAAGTGATGCCTTCATTAATTCTTCCTCCCCCTTCCCCTCTAGACCACCTCTCTTGCCCCACTGGAATTTCTCCTCCATTATCTAAAGTCCCTCTTGTATACTGATTACTCCCTAGCTTCAGTATATGACAGGAAACACATGACCCTTCACTTCTGTTGTTGAATTGTAAGTATTCTTTATACATTCTAGATACTGGGAACCTGTCAAGTATATGGCTTGCAAGTCTTTCTCTAGGTTGCCTTTTCACTTCCATGAAAAAAAGCTTTTTAAATTATATAAAGTCAGAAATATTTTTGCTTTTGCTCCTCCTGCTTTTGATGTAACATATAATAATGAATTTCCAATCTAAGATCACAAAACTGTATTTCTATATTTTCTTTTGAGTTGCACAGTTTTAACTCCTAATATTAGTTCTTTGGTACATTTTGACTTGATTTTAGTACATATTATAAGATAGAGGTCAACCTATCTTATGTTTTACCTGTGAATATCTAGTAGTTCAAGAACCTTTTGTTGTAGACTGTTCTTTCCTTATCAAATTGTCTTGATATCCATGGTGAAAACTGACCACAGATGTATGTTTATTTATGGCCTCTCAATTCTATTTAATTGTTCTGTACATCTATTATTAGATCAGTATAACTGCTTACATGGTTAGGATTCTTTTTTTTTTTTTTGTGTGGTACCGGGGATTGAACGC
>PVJS01013339.1:29786-42326 GCA_004027185.1 Glis glis | reverse complement strand
GGCTGGCCGCGAACCCGGATCCTCCGGTCTCCGCCTCCCAAAGTACTGGGATTACAAGCGTGCGCCACCAGGCCCGGCTCTTTCTTTCTTTTTTTAATCACAAAATTTCCCCATAGCCTAGAATTTTAAGAGAAAATATATTCTCTAAACTAAATTTCATGAACATCTATTCCCACCCTCCCCCCAAAAAACCCACCACCAATAAACACTATTCAGGGTACTACTTGTACCAGTTATTCAGCTCTGAGTAGAGAAGGCATTTATCGACAAATTGGCATGTATAATGGTTTTGGTCATACTACAGAAAGTAGTATAACCAAATTATTATGCATGAGGCCTGCAGCCTCATTGCCTGGTGTGGATCATGCCTACCACCTCTTCTGGTTGTTACCAGACTTCCTGATTTCATTGAGCTTAGGTCATTATGTACATATAACATATACATGCTGTCTTGCTTTACTATTGATATTCTGTAGTTATGAATCCATAGGTGTATTGATTTATGCCTATTTCCCAGGCCCTTGCAACCTAAGGAGGATATGCGTATATCCACCCATAGCCAATGAGAAGGGTAATTTAATCTTCAAGCTGAGGGGAAAAAATTCCACATATTGGCTAACTTTAGTCTCATTTTGCACACAGTAGAATAAAGGTTAAAAGATAGCCTGCAAAGGGCCATTGGGCTGTGAGCTACTCCATGAAATAACATAGAAAAATCATGGACTTTGAGAACTGGTACTTTGGCACTAAAATCCATTGCAATCAAGAATCCATGCAAGAAAAAAAGTCTTTTTTGCTTAACCTTTATATAAACATCAAAGAATGTTGTATTAAAGTGGAGTAGACATTTTTCCTTAACTACTTTTCTCTTTGTAATAAAAGCAACTTGGATCTAATGGTGTGTTATAGTAATTTATTTACAAATTTTGATATCTTCTTGGACTCTAGCAATTAATGGGAAAATAGGAAGTACAGCCAAGAAATTTTTAAAAATCAGCTTAGAATTATGTTTGGATGTAATTAAAAGTATAATCTGTTCCATTTGAATACCTCAGTGCTCTCCTATCTTAAAACAACAAACATAAATATTAGTTCTTTCATGCTATGTATGCTTTTCACATATGCTAAAACACATTAAAATTTTCTATAAAAATTATTGTCATGCATGGGGCTAGGGTGTAGCTCAGTGGTAGAGCATTTGCCTAGCATGCACAAAACCTTGGGTTAGGTCCCCAGCACTGCCAAAAAGAAAAAAAAAGTATGTGTATATACTACTGCAGTATATACAAGTATATGATGACCTTTTTTTTTTTTTTGGTATTGGGGAATGAATCCAGGGGGTTCTACCTCTGGGACATACCATTCCCTCACCCCAGCCCTTTTTACTTTTTATGTTGAAACAGGGTCTCACTAAGTTGCTAAGGCTGGTCTCAAATCTGCGATCCTGTCTCAGCTTCCCAAATACTGGGATTACAGGCATGCGCCACCATATCTGACTCTACAATGACTTTTAAATCCAATTCATTGGCTTTTCATGTGGCTCAAGCCACAGGGTTCATTCAAACACTTTAAAGATGCCATCAACTAGTCTGTGTGGAGTATGTATACCCATTTTGCCCTCTGAACTAATATGATTACTAAAGTCTTGTTCTGTTTGCTCTGAAACAACTTATGGGCCGAGTTCTTACCAAGTTATACTTAATGATTCAACATGTTCATCGTGAAGCAGTTGAGAGTCCTCAAAACTCAGAAGGTATTTCTTTTAGAGCAAGGCTGAAATATGTAAGCAATCTAAATCAGTTGACATTTCAGGTGGAAAAAAATAGAACACAATGCTCTTAATTTTTTTAAGGGAAAAGAAACTAGTTAGAGCTCATAGGATGAAATACATCATTTTTGCAGTCTAACAATTTATAGGGAAATTCTACCAAATGCTCAGAGTTCAAAGAGCAACTGTAGCACTTTGGGCCTTAAAAACAGTGTTCACCCTCAGCAGAACAAGGGAAGTGGTACAAGGGAAGGGGGAGGGCAAGAATGGAATTACTATCATAAATAACATGTACATGTGAAAATATACCAACATCATTCTTGGTACTTCATATGGGTGGAGGGAGGCGGGGGGGGGCACCAAGAGCTGTGTGCATGTATGTTAACATCAAATAGATATTCATTGCAATGTAAGACTCCAATGCACCAATAAAAGCACGTTAAAAAAAAAAAACAGTGTTCACCATATCGGAAGCTAAAGAAAAGGAAATTAAGTAATATTATTCTTGCTTTTATTTAAAATTATCATGTTTTCTTCATCATAGATATTTTTTGTATTCAGTTTATATTTATTTTATTTATTTATTTATTTATTTATTTATTTATTGTGGCACTGGGGATTGAACCCAGGGGCATTCTACCTCGAAGCTCCACCCCCAGTCCTATTTTTTTTTTCTTTATTTTGAAACAGGGTCTCACTAAGTTGCGGAAGGCCTCACTAAGTAGCTGAGGCTGGCCACGAACCCGGAACCTCCAATCTCAGCCTCCCAAGTACTGGGATTACAAGCGTGCGCCAACACGCCCGGCCTCAGTTTTTTTAAAACACTGCATTAAAATATTACTGAGGGTTTTCTTTGTCTTGTTTTTGCAAACCCTTAAATTTTACACTCCAAGTCGAATGCCCACTCACTTCAGCCTTGGCTCTGCTTAATAAATCACCTCTCTGCACTTTGATGACTCCATCTGTAAAACTGAATTCATAGTAATAATTAGGATTACTGTGAGGACTAAAGGATCACATGTGTAAGTACTTCTTCATTCTTTTTTTTTTTTTTTTTTGCGGTACCGGGGATTGAACCCAGGGGCGTTCTACCTCCGTGGTACACCCCCGGCCCTATTTTTTTATACTTTATTTTGAAACCGGGTCTCACGAAGTTGCGGAGGGCCTCACTAAGTAGAGAGAGAGAGAGAGAGAGCTGAGGCTGGCCACGAACCCGGATCCTCCAGTTTCTGCCTCTCAAAGTACTGGGATTACAAGCGTGCGCCACCACGCCCGGCTAGTACTTCTTCATTCTAAATATTAATGTATAAATACACTGGCAATGTTTTGTGTAACTCCAAGACAAAGTTATTGCATTAAACATTATATTTAAAGATAGCAGGTTTATGGCAAGTGGAAGTCCCATGATTGATGGCAGAAACTGAAACAGAGACCTTAGAGGAGTATTCAGAACTTACTTGGCATGCCCATCCCTACCAAATCTTATCTAAGTAAAAGAAAGATACAATTGCAGCCAAGCCATCAATGTTCTTTTCAGGTTTCATAATTAATCTTCACTTATAAATTCAGTCTGTCCCCAGATTTTCTCTTTACAGTTTCTAAAACATCCAATTCACTAAAAATGAAAAAATTAATTTGGGAAGAAACTCTTTAATGTTTTCTCTTTAAAAAAAATTACAATTCCAACAACACAGGTGAACACCTATAGATATGAAAATTGTTTTTGAAAAAAAAAACCCTTTTGATTCAAGGTAGGAGGATCTTTCTAGGCCGAAGGAAGGTGAGATGCCTCCTGTTCTTGTGAGCTAATGATTGTTCCTGAGCTGGTTAGAATGCAGTGCTAATTGCATTTTAAAACACCACCTCTGAAATCCTTTCCTCTCTCAGGATCTTACATCAACGTTTCGCATTTTCAATAAAACCTTTGCACTTCACCTTTCTCACTCAACAAATCCTGAACTTTAGATGTGCACAAAGAATTCAGTTCAGATCCTCCCTCTTCCCCGCAGGCTTGGGTCTGGTGGTGGGGATGCTAAAGTCCAGGAAAGGCTGTCCTACCCTGTTTCTGAGGGAGACGATTAAAATCTGTACTTTGGTGGCTCAACTCTGGCTTGTCCATTCTAACAGAGAGTCATTACACAACTTCCCACTGTCGTTCAAGGAACTTATAACAGAATCAATTGATTTTCATCCTATGCTTTATTAGTTGTGATTTAGGAGAGAGAATGGCCCTGTTTACACAGCTGTAACATGTCAGGACCTGTAGTACATTATTGGCTAGAGGCCTCTGAGTCGCAGTCCATTCTCGGCAGAATCAATCTGAACTTGAAAACATTCCCTCTAGGAAACATGCACATATCTACTAGCATAAAGCACTGCTCCTACCACCGAAAATCATATTCACTGGAGGTGAGTGGCAAGTTCACCTTCCAAACATCAGTCCTGTCTTGCCAGGGTTCCCAGCGTGTCCAGGACATGAGCAATGCCTCTTAACTCAGTACCCAAGTCGGTGAGCGTGCAACACTTCCTGCCAGTCAGATCTCAGACTCGGCAAGTGGGAGTTGCTGGCTGTTTAACATGCGTTCAGAGCATTGCCAATCTAAAATGGCTGCTCGGTAATACTTTAATTGCAGTTTCATGGAAACAAATTGCTATTTAACTGCAATAAGCATTTCTGTGACTTGGCTGGACTGACAATAGGTGAGTCTTAGTAACAAAGCGGCAAGTAACATTAACTTGTAAATGGTCTGTTTCCAATGGTCTCTCCAACTTGAGGGGCCGAGGAGCACTCAGGAGTGAACTCCCCAGGGAAAGTCTTTGGAAAATCTCTTCTTAATTTCAATACAATTATTTAGGCTACAGGAAAACTCTCCATGAGGCTCTTGACATACAACTCTTGGGTTCTCTGTTTGTTATATAATTTATTGGCCCTAAGAAATATTTTATATAAATAGTATTGCACATTAGAATCTTCCTATATTGACATTTAGAGCCATTTAATTTAAGAGCTTCATTTTAAATGATTACTTGTTTCAATTATCAGTGCTAATAAGGGCAAAAGAAAGAATTTAAATATAGTTAATATTAAAAGGATAACAATTTCACAGGCTTCATTTTGGTGTGACAGTTTTCTCATTTTGCATTTTATAAGATACTACAGTCCATGTTAAACTATTTCCTAATAAATCATGAAGAGCTGGAAATAGTTTCTCGTGGCAAACGATTCAGTTTGGAAAGGCTTCGGGCTCCCCTGCTCTGCGAAATGTGTAAATCTAACCAGACAGTTAGATAGGTAAAAAGAAAAAAAACATTAAACCCTTTTAGAGGACAATCTTTTTACAAAATTGTTTCATTAGCAAGAGTGACAATTTGCATGATTGAGACATTTATATGTATCATAAACATAATTTTTTATCAGGAGTTCAGCAAAGGCTCAGGAATAACATTTGCTTTTATTTTGTAATTGCACTTGCTTATAGAGACTGGGGGCCATCTTGCTTCATGACGTGGTTAATATTAAATAACTCCTTTCAGAACAGTGGCATGCATCTCACTAATAACATCACAAATGCAATGGATGAAAGGTGGGTAAGCTCAGGGATTTTTTTCTTTTTCTCTCCTAAGCAACGTTGGGGTGGGGGGAGGAAGTACACACAGTCGCTGCTCAGAATAAACCCGAGTGTTTTTAGTAGCTTTCTATCCACACAGAGCATCCCCATTAGAGTCGGGTTTTATTGTTTGAAATGCCTCTGGTTTCAAGAAAGTGTTTTACCTAAAGCAAGACTACTACTTAAATATGTTCTATTGTATATTCATAGCTCCATTAGTCCTTCTCCAATTTAGCACATCAAAGAGAAGGCTTCATCACTTGCATGTGGATTATACTAACATGAGTGACATTTGTAATCTTATAGGCCTTGCAACTTAAATGCTTTTAGAAGCTCGTTATTAAATACGTAGCAGTGCTTCAGGAACCAGCCATATAATAGTTCATTTAAAATCTGTGATGACCTTCGCCCTCCACATCACTAAATGCCACACTAGATTATTACTAAAAGTTATTACTCACCTCTTTTGAATTTCTACAATATGTGGGACATTTGTGCTTATGCCAAAAAGAATACAGAAAGTGCTTGCAATCTTATTGACAGATTTCCCCATTTACCATAAGGAAGAGCTCAAGTTTCTTTAGAGAGGATCTTAAAGAAAAAAATAAATGTAAGAACCAAAATAAGTTTGGAGAAATTCCCCAAGGATCTAACTCAAACAGACATTGTTATATATGAACAACTTATTTTCCCTCCTGGCCTGCAATCTTTGAACGCAGGAAGGGAGCACCACGTTCTCAAAGGGAAGCCAACTGTTTAGTTGAGATGGGCTGCGCAAGACCTGCTCATATGTCCTCCTCCTAGTCTCAAAGAAAGGGTCTGCATGAGGAGCTTTTCTGGCACAAAATAAAAGCCATTTTAAAAAAGAAAAGTAGAAGTAGTAGAAACACACCTGGTTTTATTAGGCTGTGACAGAAGCTGTAGTTGAGATTTGCTTACATTGAATGAGCCTGGCCAGGCTGCCGCAGCATCCTAGCCTATCTGGCTTTTCCTCATTCAGACACCAGCCTTGGGCCCGGCTAGTTCTGGGACTCTGTGCTTTCCCCAGGGCGTCGCAGGCACCATGGAGACTCTGCTGCCTAGAACAGCAACCAGGAACCAGCAACTTTCTCAAGAATACCAGTAAATGAAATCGGAATCCTCCCCCGGCAAACATATGGAAAGGCAGAATCAGTGGAGGAGTGTAAGAGTAAAACAAAATAAACAACTCTCAGAGCAGACCACAATAGTCTAAAAGCTCACCAGGAAACGGATGCTTCACCCACTGAAGATTGAAGATCAAGGGTTCTGGGGCCCTACAACTAATGGAACTTCAAATCATATATAGGTATGGTTTAGAAATGCTATTTCCCTCGAAAGCTATAAACCTGATAAGAGAACAAGATGGTTGTACCATATTCTTTAACATGCTTTCATCAACACCCAAGGCTTTCCCACTGAGAAACAAGAATAAACAAAATAGCTGAAGAATCCAACAAGTATTTATGTGTAAACACAAAAGATTCACTGTAATATAGGACTGTAATGAAGTGCTGTTAACAGAATATTCCCAACTTATAAAAAGAACTCCATTAGAAACATTGCTTTATACCCCTGCCAAAAGTGGTACAGTTAAGTAATTTGAAGAATACCTTACTGGCCCAAAGCTAAATAAATAGACATACCTTCTCCCTCACCCCTCAAATTTAAGATGAGTGTGTTATAGAACAAACAAACAAACAAAAAACAAGTTTTCCCAAATACAGAAGAGAAAAAAGCAGTGTTTCAGCCCAAACTCCATTGAATATTTTTTCTTTTAAGTTTTTATTATTTAAATACACCATACTAGAGCAAATGTCTCTGAAAATATCACAAATAAAAGATTTTTTTTCTTCATTCAGCAAATTAGAAGTAGGGGGAAATTTCTACACAGTAGCTGCTATGAGCCTGATTTTTTTTTCCAATTTTTTTTCTTTTTCATTCTTTTTTTTTAATCTTTGCCATGGGAGTAGCAACATTAGGACAAAAACACTTACATGCATACATACATTGTATTTTACAGAGATACAATAAAAGTGTTTGTGATAGAATATCACAAAAGCCACATCTCTTTCCTTTATCTCATGTTCAGTTTTGATTGAAACACGTTTCCTTACAACACTTAAATATACAAAGAGCAAATAGAATGTTGTTAAGGTAAAACACAGGGTACAAACTCTGGCCAGTGCCCTGCTAATTGTTAATGAGGGTAGAAAGCAGATCTGAATGCTTCTTTTAATTAGCTTCATTAGTCATTTCCCTCCCCCCAAGCTCCCTCCCCCCCAAAGATGTCCTCCGGTGGATCTTTTTTCATTTTCTCTACAGTCTCCCATTAGCCCAGGTTCATGGAGTCCTTAATGTTCATATTCAGTCATTTTAATACACCAATAAATGCGGGAAGGGCAATCAAGACTAAAGAAGGTGCAATGGTATGGAGCTGGCACTGGTGCTAGCTACAAAGGTGACTTGTCTACCGAAGACACATGGGATCCACCTGTGATGAACAAAATCTGAGATGAAGGCACGCATTCTGCATTACTCTGACCTTTTAGCAGACCTGCAAGAAATAAAAACGGGCATCTTAGCTAAAATGCTAAATTGGAGATATTAAACTCAAACATGACTGCTTTTGTCTCCTCTACATTCACTAATCTTCTTTTATTAGATTACTTTCCAACTGTGACTTGATGGAGCCTTTCTACGCTCCTTACTCCGGCAGTGAAGAACTAAAGCAGAACATTGTCGGCAGTTTTGCCAGCAGAGAAAATGAGACAGTAAATGGACTTTCGGAAAGTTTCTGGTGTAAAGTTCTACAATGAATTGCTTAACTCTGTTGAAACAAGTCTCTATAGATAGAAATTGGGTAACAAAAAGAGAGACCTCAGATAGAGGAGCAGAGACCCCAATGGAGTGATGGAGGGGGTTTAGGGGAGGGAGGAGGGAGGCTGGAGACATAAAAGAAGGTAACAGTTTAAATAATGCTATGTACGGATATGAGATTACCAATGCCAATCTCAATGAATGTGCGGGGAAGGGGAGGGAGAAGGTGGGATCTGGAGGGAAATGCACCAAGTACTGTGTGCGTGCATATTCCTATCACTCCATACCTCAGTATGATGTATAATTACAATGCACCAGTAAAGTATTAATTTTTTTTAATCATGGGGATATTCAGAGCCAAGTTGTTAACCAGGAAGTTTTGGGCCAACGTGCTCAACTGTGTAACCTGTGGCAGGTTACTCAAACTGCCTGTGTCTTAGTTTCTTCATCTTTAAAGTAGGGATGAGAAGGCTGTTAGGATGATTACCTAATATATCCAGGAGCACTTTCAACAGTGCCTGGACCTTAATAAAAGCTGAAGAGATACTGGCAGTATCATAATTATTCTGCTATCCCCATGGGACATCTATTCACCCATACTGCTGGTCTTTACCTGCAGGGGTGTGTGTGTGAAAAACTATATGTCCCAATATTCATGTATTGTTTTTCCCTGAGTATTTCCTATCTGCTGTGTCACTTAATGTTATATAAATATTGTAAATATGTGAATCAATATGTTAATGATGCGTAATAGATTAAAGAATGTGGCTCAATGCAAGTCTAACTTCAACATCTCAAGTTAGAAATGGCAATCCAAACAGTCGTCAAATACAATCTGTTTGCAATTACCAAAATGAAATAATATATATTAGGTTTTTATGGTTTTTAAATGACATTTTGAGCTTCCCAGGAAGTTCTCGGTTCACCCTTTCCCTAACTTACTAAAAGCCTGAAGTCTATTAGGAACTGCAACCCCCCACTTCCAAGCTAATTAAAGTGGTGGAGCCTTAATTCCCCAGAGTGGAAGCTCAGTGTGAGAAAGGTAATTTGTCTGTCCAGAACAAAGATGCGGCAGCAGCCAGCAAGCATATTTAATAAATGAGCATCAAATGTCCTCTACGATGGACACACACAACACCAATTATGTAACTATGGGGGAACTGCGAAGTGATATGTAAACTAAAGGGCTTGCTAAATTTTCCTCCGACTAAAGAGACATGATTTAACTCCTACTGAAAAGCACAGATAACTCTAGATGGCCCCATCATGCTTTTGAATGGATGAAAATTTCCAGAGAAGGCAGCAATCTACAAAAGGAAAAAATTAGCCATAGTCTCTGATTTTTATACCGTTCTAGAAAGCCACATTCTCCCGAGGATAGCCAAGCCCCCTTTGAATGATACAGGCTATGAAATTTTGTAAATCTTCAAATACTAGTTGTCTCAGGTTTCAGTCAGTCTGAAATCTGAGATTTCAATCACTATATGATTGGAAAGCCTAAATTTTTTCTCCTTAGAATATTTAAAAGGCAATGATGAGGAACAACTAAACTGTACATCCCAAACACTTTAGAAACAAATTGCAGGGGAATAAAGTTTAAAGGGACCATGTGATGGGGGCTTATACTTGCCATACAATTAACTGCTTTTAAAGAAGGGATGCACAAATAACTAACTCATTATTTTTAAGCCAGGGGATGCTTGGGTATATTTACTATGCATCAAGCACTAAAAATATAATTGGTTCTGCGAATAAAAGGGAAACTGCCAAAATAGATGTCCAATTTTCCTGACTGAAAACATGGAGAAGGAGAGAAAAGAAAATAATAAAATGGAGTTATTTGTCATCTCTCCCCATCTCATCTCCTCTAGAAAAGAAACGCCACGGGGTTTTGGGAAAATAATTTTAAAGCATTCTCCAGGTCCGAAAAGCAGTTTATGTTCCACCAGGAAGTGTGTTTTCATTAACTCTTCCCCTTGCCCTCTCATTAATATCTCTCTGGACCACGTTCAGCTTGCCCAAAACCTTTATTTACAAAAACTACCTTGTGAATTGACTGTGCTCATGGTGAGCTGAGCACCAAGGGCAAAAATGTGAGACATTTATGCCAACAGGGAAATGTTCTTAATTAACATCACCCCCAAAACACAGCTTCTCACCAACGCCTGACAAGAACATTTCCTTAAGTTATATTTCCTTATGCCTTTTAAGAGCTATTAATTTTTGAAGGCCACCTGTCTCTTTTTCTGGCTTCTTCCATTAAGAAAATATACACTAGCAGGGTCTGATTCATTGCCTAAACTGTGTTTTTTGTTCCAAAATGAACACGCTACCACTCCCATCCTGAAAGAGGTGCATAAACCAGAAGGTTCCTGAGAAAGGTACAAAGCATATAACCTCAGGAACACAGAAAAACAGGTTTTTCTCCAGTTTTCCTTCCTACCGCCTCTACATTTACATCATCTATCCTCAACAAGATGGCACTGGGACCCCGCACTTATTTCTCAGGTGTCCTCTGCTCTTGTCCCTAGCTAACACGGCTGCCTGTACTCCATGCTCCACAACCGAGTTCCTTTTCCACTGTCTCTCCATCCTTCAGTTCTCACCATGCATGTTGGTGAACTGTCACAGTCATTTTTTATACTTTGCTAGGTCAGGAAAAAGCAGTATGAAACCAGAAACATAGTAAATCAGACATAATTGGGAGGGAGGGTAAATCATCACATTAAAAAAAGAGGGCGGGGGTCCACCATATTAATCCTAGCCCTTTTGCTTGTTTGTTTTTGTCTCCAAGTGTCACTACAAATGGCTTTGCTTCATTTCAAAATGAGTATCTCAAAATCTTTATGTTACCCATTCATTGTTCTCCACTCTGTCCTGTATGTTCACTTCATGGAAATTCAAACCGTAAAAATCTGTATGTATTTATATGTACTGGCAATCCTTAAAGAAGCTCAAATACCTCATCAGAGGTGACTGGTTAATTTGCAATAAAAAAATAAGATTTTTATTCATAAAATGGTTATTCTATGTAGTTCCCCATATTAGCAAATTAAATAAATAAAACTGCACATTGTTTCAAGATGTGCAGAATACACAAGAATTTAAATGTATACAAGAATACATTTAAAATTATCCCATAAACTTGAGCAGGGGAAAAGGACAAATATGAGCCTCAAAATGTAGCAACACAATTTTAAACAGTTAAAAGTTTTCAAATATTGGGTCATTTTCCCCATACACAGTATTAAGAAAATGCATTACAGAAGACAAAGAAGCCTAATGTTTTTTCCCAGGACTTTTGAAGCTTGCTTAAATTCCTATTTGCAGATAAATGTTGTTTTTTTTGTGATCCTTACAACAGACATTAATGAAGTTCCTATTGTAAATCCATAAAGAATTACCAAGTGAAGTGTGCACTTTTTGTTTCAATGCAATAACTCAGTGCTGTGTGATTGCCTGGGTTAATGATGAAAAAGTCAAACATACTATCAGAGCTGATGGAAAAATCTATCACCAATCTGAAATTAAAATTCATCTGTGGTCAATAAGATTTAATATCCATGCAAGTGGCGCTGTAAAGAGTAAATGAATCAATGTCATCAATACATAATCAGTATGAAATATGATGTGAATAAAATTATGCACACGAGTCATACATTTCACTCTTTTCTGGGCCAGTGTGGAATGAACAGTCTCTTAACTGAAGGTTGACAGTAATTGTTACAAATTAGGCACAGCAGTTATCAAAATGCACTCACTTGCATAGCTATAGGACTTATTAAGGAGATTAAAATAGATCTAAAACTATCCAGTACTGGGGGTGCTGGACAACTGTTGATCACCAATTTTCCCTCTGAAGTGCCTTCTAATACTACACGATTTGTACATTGTATAATTTTCTCATTTCTAACTCTAGTCTAAGAACTTCCAGGTTGTGGATCAAGAATCAAGATACATGATCTTGAATGGCACTATTAGTGGCCCAAAGCGGTTAGCAAGAGCAAGAGCTTGGTTTTAGAAGTAATAACTTATTCAAATTTTACAAAACTATCAATCGACAAAAAAATGCTCTCCACTGGAACTGCAGAATGTTCTGTAAAACTGCTCTGCTCGAACTAAATGTACCATAAATTGGATTTGGAAGGCAGGTGTCCGGATTGCTATTACTAATGCAGAAATCATCCTTTTATGACAAAGACATTTATTCTCTTTTCCTACCATAGATGTCCCAATTTTCCTCCCACAATGACCTATCACATTGTGTTTCTCAATTTCAAAATTCTCAAATGGAAGAAACAACTGGTTACATAGAAGTTTTATGTT
>PVJS01013339.1:7286-24786 GCA_004027185.1 Glis glis | reverse complement strand
GGGCCCGCGGGGCGCCGGCTGCGGCCTCGCCGGCGGAGGCTCCGGCCCGCCCGGCCCGGCCCGGCCCGGCTCGGCTTCCGGCTCGCCGCCTCCCGGCCCGGCCCCACCCTCGGGCTCGAACTTCCTCCTCGCGCCGCACTTTCCGCGCCAGCCCGCGGGCCGAGGTGGGGTGCAGGAGAGAGGGCGCAGGAGCACCCGAGTTTCCCCAGCTACTTGGAGGCGCGGAGGGGCCGGGCCGGGGCGGGGGGCAGTGCCGCGGGGCGCGGACTTTGCAGGGGGAGAGCACCGGCAGGCGTGGGTCCCTTTAAGATCCACCCTCCCCCTCCTCTCCACACCCCCTCCAGCCTTTCCCTCCCTCTCTTAGAGGCCAATTTTGTTAATTAAATGTTTTGTTTGCGACGCAGCTCTCATTCATTGCGGACACGTCATTCGGAGCAGATCTAAGCCAGAGACCAGATCTCATTAGATAAAGCCCATCAGAACTAAGAAAATGGAGGAGCCACTAATTAAAGCTTTTAATTGTGCGGATTCGCTGCAGCAAGGCAGCCGCTTTATCTGAAATCTAGGAGGGAGAGGAGGCAGAAGCCCAGCTCTGCCCAATCGACACGGGGCCACGGAGGGGGAGGGGACAGGGGAAAAGCGTCCCCCCTTCCTTCCTACCGCCCCCCACCGCCGGCCTCTCCGGGCTCTCCCGCAGCTTTTTAGCCAGATCTTGGTTGTTTTTTGAAAACCACAACCTCAAAGTCAGACAGTTTAAAAGCCCCTTAATAAATCGCTCTGTGGTCCCAGCCAGGACGAAGGGCCCTCTTCACCTGGTGGCCGGCGCGCGATTACTCCACTCTCCAGCAGCCATCCGTGCTGAACAGAAAGCTCCTCCAACAAGTGGACTTGGGGGAGTCTGCGGACCGGGTAGCTGGGCGGAAAGGGGGCGCCAGTCCCTCCCCACCTTCCCACTTGTTTTGACATCTTGAAGGGCAGAAGAAAGAAACACTGGCTTCAGGGACCTCTAAATTGGGGATGGGGGGGGGGGCCTCTGCTGTTCTTGAGCCCTGGGCAGTGTTAGGGGATGATCCATTTGGTACCGAACTGGAACTCATCTCTCTCCGACAGATCTAAGGTTCTCAGGGTAGCTTCTAGTTCAAGAGCAAGCCTAACTCCAGTTCCCAGATTCAGAGAAACAAACAGAAAGGAAGTGAGAATATGGACCCCACAATTAAGACTCAGGGCTGGGCACACATCCTTCATTGCTCCATTAGGCCACAAGAACACCAAATGTGCATCTGTATTTGGGCCCAAGAACAGGGAATGGATCGGAAGATTCCCAGGTAGCCACTTGCCTAAACTTGTCCTGAGGGAATGCTAGTGGACCCATCTTCTTTTTAATTAGTGGTAATCAGGAGCAAAGAGTTGTTTTTTTTTTTTAAAGGCACTGGGAGAAGAGATGAAACAGTACCACTGACCCAATCTTAAGTGCACTGTCATTTTTTCCTCTTCAAATCACCCTCCTTTCTTAGCAGTTTTGCTATTTAATTACAATACTGTCAAAGCTCATGGTACTGCTTAGCAGAAGGACCAGAAAGCATTACACCCATGCTCCTGCTGATATCCCAACACGCATTTCTAAAAAGAACACTTAGTGAAATTAATGCAGTCGTCTTAATTTAAAAATAAAAGCCCTCTCCTTTCCTATATTTCTTTTACTTGACTGAGGATGTCAGCAGAGTGAATATAGGTTGCATTATCAAAATAACCAACCGTCATTTTACTCCATCATTTTACGCTAATGATATCACTAGGGTAAACATATCCATACTCAGGTCTGAACTGCATGGGGATCTTTGGCAGTATCAGCCCACACAGTGAGGTGGAATCACAATGGAGCTAAACTTTGAAACAAATATCTGGGCCATTGATTTACCCGAATTGGGGGGGGAGAACAAAAATTGTCTTCAATTCCTATAAAGAAAGAATTTAAATAGAATGAAATTCTTAAAAGTGTGCAGTTCTCTAGCATGAACGGTGTGTGTGTGGGTCTTTTTTTTAATTACTGGATGTTGAAACAGAACACCTCCTAGAAGCATTCATGTGCATCAGTCTATCAAACCATTTACTCAAATTAAATGTGTAATCCTTCAAATGCCTCCTTTCAAATTAATGAGTTTAAGTAGCTTGAGTTCACCTGAAAAGATCCTATAGGCACCTGACCTTCTGAATTCTTTCCATTAATTGCACTGAAACTTGTTGGAAAAGACTGCTTACACGGACATATGAATGTTCCTATACATTGCTTTAAAATGCAAGATTAGTATAATTCTATAGCCTCTTTTTCTAAATCTCTTTTGGGGATCAAGGGCAGTGCTACAAACGACAACAAAAAAAAAAAAACCAAAACCTGAACCAATTCTTCAAATAAAAAAAACCTGCAAATTCTACATGGCAAACCACACACTAACACCAAGCCTCCAAGGGGCAGAAGGAAGAGAAACATTACCACTAGGCTTTGTTTTTTTGGATTTTTGCTATAAAAAGAATTACAAGTCTTTAAACTGATGGGTAATCAGCATTTTTCACAAGAGCACAAAGAATGAGTCACAGCTTTCCACTCAAAAAAAGTTTAAAGGTGCTTATGTAAATATCATAATTAGCCGGCACTACAGACCAACAATTTCTCACTCACTACACTTTTATTTTTAAGTCAACCTTTTGCCCCTGAGTCCCTCTATGAGTCCCCACCTTGCTTTAAGAAAGCAGCTTAACTCTCACTTGAGATGCTTATTTTAGCCTGAGTCCAGTTGAGGCTGATCACTTAGAATTTGGGTCCAGAGGGTGCTCAGCCTCTGCACACCTACCGCCCAAGTCCCGCCAGATGAGAGTTTTTACTTGGTATGGCATTTGTCCTTAATTTGTCATCAAACACTGGAAGACTACTAGCACATGCTTTTGGCATCCCTTAAATTTCGCCAAGCAGAAGGCTTTTGGGGCGAAGGCTGTCGTGGATGCCCACAGATGCCCGCTCCTTTCCTTCAACCCCCTGGTAACCTTGGGTCTTGTCCCTGCTGTGCTGGCCCACCTCGGGGAAAGGCAGCGACTTACCTAATGTAGTCATTTCTGCAGAGGATCATGCCGCTCTTGGTGTAACAGGACGTGCCGATGTCGCCCAGCTGCGCCTGGCAGCAGGAGCACTTGAGGCACCGGCTGTGCCAGTAGCTGTCCATGGCATAGAGCAGAAAGCGGTCCGCAATCTTGCCCCCGCAGCCTGCGCACCGCTTCCAGGAGAGGGAGCCGGCCGTCACCGGGGGCGGCTGCGAGCTGCTGCCCGGATTCACCATGGTCTGCAGAGGGCGGGAAGGGGACAGGGAGAGAAAGACAAAACAGGAGCGATGCAAAAGTTAGTAGTAGCCAGAGAGAGCGAGCGAGCAAGCAAGCCCATTCCCCTCCTCCCCCCGGAGCTGCTGGAAGGAAGCAGCAGGGCAAGGGCGGGAAGGAGGCTGAGCGGGAGAGGGAAGGAGGAGGCTCGCCGGCAGCAGCCGCCTGTTTACTTTTCTCAAGCTTTGTTCTGGGGCCACGAGCTCCTCTCAACTTTCCTGCGCTCGCCGTCGCTGACAATTTCAGCTCGGATACTGTCAAAACTCCGAGAGCGAGGCTCGGCGGCGCGCTCCACCCCTCGCGGCGCCTCCGCCCAGCCCCCGCCCCCGCCCCCTCCTCCCGCCGCCGCCGCCGCCTCCAGCAAATGAGGGTCAAACCCACCCACCGCCGCGCCCGGCCCCTCCCCGGCCCCCGCCGAGCCCCGCGAGCCAGCCGAGGGGCGTGGGGAGGCGGCGGCCCCGCCGCGGCCACGTTCCCTCCCGAGCTCTGCCCGGGGAAGTGCAGCTGCAGTTCACAAGTTGCAAATAGTTGGGTTTTCAGAAAGCCAGGGCAGGAGGGAGGGATCGGCGGAGGGGAGATGGAGAGCGGGGTGGTGGGAGGGGAGGCGAGGCGAGGTGGCGGGGGGGGGGTGCGGTGTGTAAAGTTGCGAAACTGGTTTTTCGTATTTTAAACAGCACCTTTCACATGCCATTGTGGTGACCGCCATCTCCCATTATTGTTCCAAATCTCATTTCATTTTGAAGATCAATGAGTGTTTTCTCTGGGTTTTCAGGACACAGGCAAGAATAATAGATCATTGAACTTTAGGATGCCTGTTAACTTCCTATACAAACACTCTCCACTTTGGTCTCACTAATCTGCCCTTGATCAGCAATTTAAATGCTAAAGCTTTGTTACTCCAAGGGGGGGGGGGAGGTGATAGATAATATGCAGGAAGGCACTACTAAGGGATGCACAAGTTAAATTCAAGCCAGTCCTGCTGTCACCAAAACTGCTTTTAAACATTTCCCACTCTTCCTAATGAATGCCACAAGAGAAGCAACTGGGGTATAATATAGGAATCAATTTATAAAGCTTAGCCTAAACCGATTAATTTGTTGCCTCCAATCCTGAGTCCAATAAAGTCCTAGTGTTCCTCCAGTCACTTATTCTATAAAAAGATCAAGTTATTTACTGCCAATTAAGCAGCCTGTTTTGTCTTTGTCCTCTGTAAGCCGAGAGTGTGGGCTCCCCCCGAGGCTCCGGGCTATCTGCTCAAGACATTCAGCTGATACCTCAGAAGGGAGAGGGCGAACTTTGCCTGTCCCCGGCCCAACTTGGCTGCTGCAAAAGAACGAGGGAGAGGGAACCAAACCAAGACTCGAGTTCCTTAAATAGGCTGATTTTAAACACATTTCCTCCGAAAGAGTCCCGGAACGTGTGTCCAGTGACCGCACAATAAACCAGAATAAGAACTGAACCAATTAGGCTGTAACAAAACCCTGAGACTTTGGAAACAGGACCACTCTAAAACCCATTAGCATTGCATTTATCCGAATGCATCATACCTTTATGTAAATTGATTTATCTGATGCATTTACTCGAGGAATTGCTTTTTGTTACAATTTCAGCCCTAACCCAAATGAATCTGCATTTCCTGCCCTAGGTCTTTAAACTGTCCCCCTCCCTCAACGTTTTAATCGTCCGAATTCCTTTTTAAAAGGGGTGAGGGAGGGGGAGGAGATTCCAAGCTGTTCCCCGCCCCCATCTTTGGTGAGAGGTAAATATATATGTATATATATATTTTTTGAAAAGGAAACATTACACGGAGAAAAGCATCCAGTAACCCCATTAGCTAAAGCTCTTAAGGACAAGCAATACCTTAATGCTGATTAAATCTAAAAGAGATGAATCAAGAGGACTGACCAGAAACTGACTCCCCTGATAACTAAGGACGGGCCCTCATCAAGTTTCATTTAGAGTTGGAAAAAAAAAAAGAAAGCTTTTAAGTTAAATAGGCTTATACTCTAGTAATTACATAGCCAAGCAATTTAGGTCCTGGGATAGTCAGTGAAATAGAAAGCAGAAGCGGCAGCTAGAGGCAAAATCTGCCCCTCTTTAACAACGACTCTGGTGTTTTTTAATGGAGACCAAGGGAGGGACAAACGTAGCGCTGGCAATTTGTAGTACAAAAATGGATGCTTAATTCATGTCTTGATTTTAATTAGGTGATTCACCGGATTTCTCCTGGATTGGAACAAAAGACTTATAAGCCAAGAGGAATTTTTTTAAAGAACCAACAATACCAAATCCTGATCACTTAGATCCTTTCTGCCACTGTTTCAAAAATAGTGTTTACTGGGGGGGGGGTCGTGACCCCCCCCCCAGCACACACTACTTCTCATACTCAAATCCTCATCCAAGCAGTCCCTGCCTTTCCCTTCGGAACTGGAAATGTCCCCACCCCCTCCAGGGTGCCCACCAGCCCGGTCTCCAAGAACCCTTTTGTAAGCAGGAACCGCTACAAAGCTGGCGGCCCGGGCTGCCCTCCGCGCGAGCTCGCAGGCCGGCCTCGGTAGTTTCAGACTCGCGCATTATCTACGGCGACGTATTGTTTACTTGCAATTTGGGACGGTCAAGGGAAGGAAGCCAAAGAAAACAGCCCCGGCCCCCGATCGGCCCCTTCCCCCCGGCCTCCCTCCCGGCCCGCTCCCGCCGCCCCCTTACCTGCTTTTCCCCTATATTGCAGTACTGCGAGAGGCGGCGGCGGCGAAATGCGAGCGGAGCCGCTCGGCTTCCAGGGAAGGGGCGCCGGGGCTGGCGGCGCCGGAGGGAGGGAGGGAGTTCTCGCAGAAGCAGGAAAGGGAGGAGGGGGCTAGGGCTGCTTTGCTGTTTCTTTCTTTCTTTTTTTAATCGCGCGGCTCTGGGGCGGGTCGGGGCCCCGCGAGCGGCGGGCGGCCGGGAGCAGAAGTGTCAGCGCCCGTCCTCGTCCTCGCCTGCGCCTCCGGCTGCGCGCGAGCAGCTGCAGGAGCCCTCGGCCCGCGCGGGCGGCTTCAGGCGCGGCGCAGCGGCAGCAACTGCTGCAATCGCTGCTGCAAGTTTGGCAATGTGGCTTCACTTTGTATATGCCCCCGCCCGGCCCCCCGCCCCCGCCGCGCTGCTCCGCTCCTCCTCCTCCGCCGCCGCCTTCCTCCCGCCCGCTCGGGGCCGGCGGCGGCGGCTCGGCCGCGCTCCTGCGCCTCGGGCCGGGGGAGCGGCCGCGGGAACGGCGCCCGGAGCGGCGGCGGGCGGCGCGGAGGCGGCGGCGCGCCCGGAGAGGCGGCCCGGAGAGGCGGCCCGGGCGCGGGAGCCTGCGCCGCTGCCCGCGGCTGCTGCGCGGTCGGAGGCGGCGGCGTGCTGGCCTCTACCGGCTCGCGGCTCCCCGCTCCCTCCGCGGCTGCTGCACATGTGTTACTGACAGAACAAAATCCCAACTACTCCCCGGCTCTGCGCCGACGTCAGCGACCCTCAGCCACTGGGCGGCCGGATTGTTCAGGCGGAATAATAAAACCTGCCAATCCGGAGGAGGACAAAGGGATGACTGAGACGAGCCTGGGGCGGGGAGCGAGCGGGCGGCCGGGCGGCCGGGGAGGCCGGGCCCGGGCAGGTGGGGAGGACGGGCCGGCCGGGACCACGGTGGCCAGCGGGGCTGGGGCCGCACCTGCCCCCGCACCCCGAGGACCCGCACCGCGCCCCTCCACTGCCCTCCCCTCGCCCAGACGACACCCCTGAAACTTACTCCCCATCGTCTCAGAAATGGGTCTCTTCCTGCCTGGGAGGAAATCTTTCTGAATCTGGACGGTGGACTTCACACACACAAACACACGCAAAAGAGGCGGTTTTTTGTTTTGTTTTGTTTTGTTTTGTTTTGTTTTGTTTTAATTCACGGTGTTTGAAAATGTATGAACCTTGGGGGAAGTTTAGTTAACGAGGGAAAAAGACAATAGTTTCTACCTAAATGCTGCCTGATAAGCCCCCCCTTCCTCCCATTAACCAGAGTATTAACTAAGAACTTAATGCATTTCATAGACACTGTCAACTGCTGGCGATACAGAGATCACAACCCTTATTTTCAAAGTTGAAGAAAACTTAAAGGAGAAAGTGTTGACCTACCCTGCCGTCCTCCCCACTGAGGATGAGATGTTGAGTTTCTCTGAGTCCCCCCAAAGCAATGGAAGTAATTGCAAGGTCTGCAGTCTTACAGCCTCTGGAGAGCAAGAAATGCTCTTTCTAGTATAAATCAAGATTTAAGGAATGCTTTTAGGGTGCTAGCCGGACAGCCTTTCCAGGGCCCAAGCTCAGCCTAGATGCTTGAACACCTAGTCATTCAACTTTATCTACTCTGCCAAATAGGTTTAATAAATCTCCAATCTGAGGCTAATATTAGGTCTGATTATTATTAGTAAGTTCCAGAGAGGTTTTTCTGTTGGAAATTATCATGAAAGTGCAAAGCCCTTCTGCTAAGTATCATTAAGTAAAACCAGCCTTGTGGGACGAGTTTTCATATTGTATTACACACAGTACTGCTAGATGGAGGAAAGGAACCTGAAGGAGAATCCGGCAAGACAATGCAGATGTCGAACATCCACGGTTTTAGCATCTGTTGGGGGGATTTCTACCCGTTAAATCATCAACATTGAGGCAGCAAAAGAAAGAATAATTATTGCCTATAAAACCAGGCAGAGGACATTTCAGATACCAATTAAAATACTTGTATATTCTAGCACCTTAAATTTCTAGTGCATTAAAATTGAATAAATTTAATCAATCCCCAGTACCCCAGTACCACACAAAAATTGAATAAATTAATTTTATCGATTGTATCTAAAATGGCATGCCTGTGATCAATTCACCTTGTGCACATATGAAAAACATTTTTTAAAAAATCATTAAAACTCTAGTAACAATTAAAATGCCTTGTAGAATTAATATGTCCTGCAGAAAACAGCTGCAGATAGCCATGATTAACGAAGGCTGACTTACAAAAGATGTAATGCTCCTTGAAGGTTAGTCAAGACATCTCAGCTAAACCAAATGAGGAAAGAAACCCCATAAACAGATAATACCCTTTAATTCCCGGGGTTCATTTTCAACTTGTTAATAATTAATAACAGTCAAAATGAGATGACACAGGATCTTAGTGGGCTACAATTACGTTTAGAATTTGTTATGTGTAAATAGATTTCCTTCTTGGGGCTTTAATTTGCTCATCTACAAATGAGGAAATTAAGTCAAATGGTCTTTATTTTTCCTTTTTAAAATGATTTTCTTAAGTAGAACACACGACACAGATTTGTAATGAATTGTGGTATTTATTTCTAAAGTGTGTACACGAAAACAAATTTTTAATCCTAAAATGAAGTGTTAGAAATTTAGCCAGGAACATGTTCAGATACTGCTGAGTGATTCTCCAAAGGATCCAGATCGCCTGAATGGAAGGAAAGAGAGAAGAATGGATAAACTCTGAATGTAGATCTCTAGGATACAAGGGGCCTATGCTCTAGTAGGTGGTTTTAGTGGCAGGGCTCTAATTGTGTGTGGAGTGAGGTCTTTACACATGTCCCGGTAGATTGGAGTGGGTGAGAGTGTATTACCAGAGAGCTTTATTTGCTGATGTTGTGGTTATAGAAATACAAAAGTGATAATGGCTAACATCTCTCCTCTGAGGGGTAGGGAGTAAATCCATTCACTGTAATCAAAATTCAGGTGTACTTTAACCACAGCGCCACCTCTGGGTAGCCTTTATTTCTGCATCCTTTGCATTTAGCATTCTTTTCTCATCTTGGGTAGAAAGATTTGTGGTCTGAAAGTGCCTGCCTGAGTGAGGTACAAATGTCAGTCTTTTATTTCCACTGATCCAAAACACACAAAAACTGTGTAAACACATACAAGTTCATTGTGGGTAAAGGAGTTCTGTATAAGGATATTCTTCAAACAAATATCAAAACAGTGCTTCAAGTAATAATCCTGGTGGAAAGTAAAATTGCCTAACTCAAAATAATGTTATATTGTGCCCAGCGGTTGGAGAAACCTCGGCTGACGTCCCACATTCATCATTCAGCCTACTCACTTAAAATGAGGAAAAACAAGTGCCGTGCTTTGGAAAAGAAAAAAAAAACAAATGGTTTCTTTCTTGAATTCTGATTAAATGCAGGAGCCATATTGATCCCAGATCAAGCCCTCATTCCCTCTACTAGTTCCCAGATTTTTTGTCCATAGCGTCCCTCTTCTCATTGTAGTCCTTCCATCCCCATCACTATTGTGTTGTCCAAGTGACAGTTCTCTAAGAATCCCCCATGGACAGCCAGAGGCTCCACAAAGACCCATGCTGCCTTAGATGCTGATATAACCCCCTCCGGGACAAGTGTCCAGCTCTTTCTCCTGGGGCGAAAAAAAATCATCCTTTTAAAGTCAATGCAAAACTAGTTTTGAAGTCTTTTTAGGAAGGACTTTAAAAAAAATCTGCCCACCCTTATCACTGCTACCACAGAGAGCCTCTAAAATTAAAAGGCTCCTCCAAGGTGAATCCGAAAAGCTAGAGTAGGGAGACAACAAATGCCAGGGTGTGGACAGAAGAAGGATGTAGAGTTAGCAATCAAGAAAACCCAAGGAAGAGGAATGGCAGCCAGGTCCTTGTGCTGTGTTACTGTTGTGGGCTTGGGGTGGGACTACTCCCCGGTAAGTCGAGTCTGGGGTAGGCTGCAGCATTTAAGAATAGGGGTTTATGTCTAACTCAACATCTCTAAAAGACTCCATTTCAAGGACCCATATCTTCGCTTTAAAATATGATAATACTTTGGATTTACTGACAGCCTTTTTTAGTATTTCTCAGAGTCTCTTGTAGATATCTCCCTAAATGTTTCATATGATAAAGGAGTAGGTATTTGTCTTATTAAAATCTTTTTTAAAGTAATCCCAATAATTACACTTGGTAAATACCTCATCAAATTATGTTAATCAGTATTTAGGAAGTTCTATCCTGACTCCTATTTGTATAGGGCAATATGAAAGCCTAGTGAAGAAGTTGATTTTATTGAAATAAAATAGATGACTGAACAGCATTGATATTGTTGTAACTGGAAATATAATTTAAGATGTAGATTTTTTCCCTTTAATTATTCTAGTTCATTAGGACATTTGAAACTCCTACAGATGACAGGGAAGGTGAAAAGGATGATGGGAAAGGAGAAAACACATCTGTGGCACAGCATTTTGCCTGACATAGCAAGTTATAGTGGCAAGAAATGACTCATTTTCTTCATAAGGGGTTTATGAGAGTAGAAACAAACCTTAAAATCCTCCAAATGGGCCTCTGAATTATCAGCAAATATTGATATATGAATATATTTCCTACTGATGATTTCATGGGGGAAATTATTTGGCTTACTCATACTACCAACTTGTAGGACTGAATTCCATCAACAATATTCAAGTGCAAGTGATATTCTGCAAATATCATTGCCAATAAATTATCAGACTGTGCGCGAGTATATTATATGTTCATTAGGGTCTTCTCAATGGTCTAATGGGTCAACAGGCAATGCTTATTAAAGTTGAGTTGAATCTTTGCATGAGTAAATTTAATTTTGTAATAGTTACAAAAGAGGATACATAGTTGACTGGGTCATTTGTATATATGTGAGGTGGTTATAACTAAGGATATACATTAAAATTATAAACCCAGTGGAAAATGGCGGTTCCATTTAAAATTAATTACTCTTCCTTTCCAAGACAATGGGAATGAGCACTTATTGATAGAGAAGCTAAGGAATTAACACATAATTCATTCTCCTTTGCATTGCCTCTAACTCTTCTTGGTAAAAGAAAGGCTAATAATTTAGAAATTTTAAGTGCCCCAAACCACAACTTCTTTCATTAGTGTCACTTTTAATTACAGTATTGATATAACTAAGTATTTTCTCTGCGTAGATTTGTAACAAAATGTAGTATTTGAAAGTATAACACTGGTTCCTATTTGCTCACCGAAAAAAGTTGGTGAATATATTATAATATTTATTCATGCAATTGTAATGAATGACCCTATTGGAATTAGGGGAGTACGATCCATGGCTGTCCACAGACTTGAAAAACACACATTTCCACTCTATACAGCACCGTAAATTTTTTCAAATAAAAAGAACAACCAGATATGGATTTTTTAAAATAATAAAATTGGATAATTCAATTGACTAAAATGTGTTCCCTCCACACAGAGGTACACATTATAACGTCATCATTTATATTTCTCAACATAAATCAAATTTCATAATAAAATTGTTTTTGATGAATCACCACTTCTTTCCTAGCTTCAAAACATTCTGACAGAGAAAGCAAATTTGTCGATTTCTCTGTATGATAAGAAATCACTGAAAATATATTTAAGACCTTTCGTCTAAGATAATAATATTTTTGGGGGAAGTTTCCTTTAAAAGGGAAATATTCAAGGGAAGCCATTTTCAAATTTGAGAAAGCAACTGAAGAATAAAATAGACTTTCTCTTCACCATTTTTTCAGAACCATCTGCTATGCTCTCTGACAGTAAGGCCAGGAGAAGTCATTACAGAATGCTCTGGAAACAATTTCTTCAAAAAAAAATTTAGAAAAAGAATGAAAACTTAACCAACACTACCTTTATACATGTTTGCTCTAATTAGAAGGCTAAAACATCCACGCATTGTACCCAGATGCCTCTCTCTGTCCTGTTTTTATTGCTTTTCTCCACTGAGATAACATTTAACACTGCATTGAAATTCCTACTTACTGCTTGTGTCCAGTAGTAAATCCTAGCACATTATTAGAATATCTGCCTGTTATCAGCTCCGTCAGGGAATGAATTATTGACTATAACTCATTGCTGGGAAGACTACGTATGACACTCCAGTGAAGTTTTGATAATTTCTAGAAGTCATGATAATTTATGGAAGGGGTTGTGATTGATCTTCCACCACCTATTTTGCACCTATCAGTAAATAGGACACATATTGATGGCCTACTTGAACTACATTAACAATATGGGGGAATTCACAACTTAAGCATTTCTTTTTCTTTTTCCAGAAGGATTCCATTAAAATGGAGGCTCCGTTTCTATTAATTTTCTTCTGTGTGATTTACTCATGGGAGTTAGTAATCACAGATCTCAACTATTGAATGCATAATCTCACTACTCTAATAATTATTTAGATATATCCCTTATTTGTAGTTATCCCAGCCTCTGCCTTTTGGAAGGAAAGCCCTGGAACCATCGGAGCAGATGAAGGTGGAGCAAAACAAACACTGGAGGATTTTAAAGAGTCTCTTCAAGTGTTAGGATAAAGCAGATAGAATAAAGAGAATTTTTTGAATTAATGAATAGTAGGCACATTAGTTACTGTTTTCTTAAAAAAGCTTGCAATATATTCAATATAAAATTTATAGATACTGTTTAATATGATATGACTGTCACTTTAAAGTTTGTCGGAACATGAAATAATAATCACCAATAATCACAACTCTCTTTTAGTTTTGTGCTTATTTTCCTTCTGTCTCATTTTTTTGCTGGATTCCCTAAATTCAATTATTTTTCAGGGTAAACTCTACTAGACAAATGTTTCCTTTATTCCTTTACTGAGTTTTCATCATTGTGATTTCATTATTGTCTTATTTACTGCAACAATTGCTTCCTAGAAAAATAACAGTACTTTCAACTCTTAATATATACTATGTAATACAGCAAGCAACATAAATAATAATTTACAATTTAATGGTTATTTTCTAGATGACATTTAAAACATGTCTAGATTTCTGGGAATATCAACTTATACCCAAATAGTATTTTGTAATCTGATACAAAAATAAAAGTGTCTCTTTTGCCAGAGAAGTCAAGATTGGAGGCGGGTGACTTGACTGAACACTTGGCTTAAACAAAATAATTCTTTCTTCATTCTATCTTAATTTAGTAGCTTCTAGCAGTCATCTAAACAATCTTAAAATTAAAAGATAATGTTAATGGGAGAGACTGTTGTCATAGGATAATGGTTTCCTGCTGCTAGATTAATGCAGTGGCAATAATACTGGAGCATTTATTGAAAATAAAGGGAAAGACAAAGCCCGGAGATTTATTTTTAAAGCAGGTGTCATGGATCCTATGACACTGTTGTGTTACAATTACTTTGTTTCGATTGTGCCAAATGGCTGATGGAGAATGATCCCTTCCCCTGATGGATGAGGGGTGGCAGTGACGTTGGCTCAGCTCCCCATGACTGGAGAGGGCACCCTTTCTGACTAGTGGAGATTTATTGTATGATTCTTCCAATCAGAAGGAGGCTTCTAAAGGTTGTGTCATTTAAAGACACAAACATCTCAAAATGTACAACTGTGTCCTTGACACACACATGCATACACACACACACACACACACACACACACACACAACAAGAATCTACTTAACTTGTTATCAATGGTTCTAGAAACAATAATTAGCCCCACATTGGCACCTAAATACATTGCTCTCCAGCAAGCCCAGGAGAACAATGGCTTTGTCCATGGATGTTAGCCATTTAGGCCAACTGTCCTGGACTTATCACCTTTGAACACATATGATAATTTTGAGCCAAGTAACAGACTTCTCCAAGTGGCATCCTCACAGGATGCTGTGGTAGTCAGAATGTGGGGACTGCCCCCAAGATTCCCACCCTCTGGCGTACGTGCCCTATGGGGTCCCTTCTCCTTGATTGTGGTGGGCCTGACTTGATGAGGTGAGCCCTAGAGAGCCTAGAGGTGGTTTAGTTAGCTTTTTGTTTTATCACTGTGACCAAAATACTCGAATGATTTAGAGAAGGAAAGGTTTATTTGGCTCACAGCTTCAGAGGTACAGTCCATGGGTGGCCAGCTCCAAGGCAGAAACATTATGACAGCAGGATATGGAGGAGGACAGCTATTCAGCTCGTGGCAGCTGGGAATCAGAGAGAAAAGAAGGGGCCAGGGACAGATATAATCCCCTAGACCGTAACCCCAGTGACCCACCTCCTCCAGTCACCTACCTACCTATAGTCACCACCCGGTAAATCCATTCAAATTATCAATAGATTTACCCACTGATGAGGTGAGAGCCCTGATTCAATTATTTCACCTCTGAATATGTCGGCATTGCCAACACATGAGCTTTTCTTGGGGGCATTCCACAGCCAACCCATAGCAAGAGGTGAGAAATGAAAGAAACTCAAAGCCGCAGAAGATGCTCTCCTGTTGGTCTGGAAGAAGTAAACCATCATAGGGGTGAGGACCCATGCATGGCAAGCACCCAAGAACAGCTCCAGTTGCTGAGAGTGGTTCCCTACCAACAGCTAGCAAGGAGATGGAGACCGCGGTCCCACTGCTCTAAGGACTTGTTTCCCATGGACATCAACCATTGATCTTGGAAGGGGATCTTGAGCCTTAGATGAGATGACAGTCCCTGCTGACACCTTGGTTTCAGCCTGCCAACCCCCTGAGCAGGGATCCACTATGCCATTGCAGACTCTTTCCTACAAAGACTCTGAGATAGTAAATGAGTATTGTTTTAAGCCACTAAATTTTTGACAGTTTGTTACACAGCAATAGAATACTAATACAAGTGCTGTGAGAGAAAGCCAGATAAGATCCTTTGTTGCCACCTCTTTCCCTCTGCTATGAATGATTCTATTTGTTCCTTATTGTCTGCTCCCAGGGAGCCTGGGGCAAAAAGCTGGAGTGTCCTCACTATAATCAGGGCATGTATCAGTTAGGATTAGGAAGTTATAAGTAACAAACACCAATGACTAACTCATGCACCTGGCGTGTATGAAAAGATACCAGGAGTACTTACAATTAACAATATGCCCAAGGACCAGTCTAGGAAAGAGCAAGAGGCAGAGGAGCTCCAAAGAGCTGTCAAGTTGGAATTTCAACAGTGGTCTCCCAGCAGGAAGAGGGTGGTTAGTACAGTGTTGTCTAGACAGACGATTTCCAGCCATTCCCATTCTTCCGTGGACCATCGCTTCAGCTGCAGAATCCCTAAAGAGAGCTTTCTCTCCGGCACTCTCAGGTCTTGTGCCTGCTCTCTAAAGGAGAGGAATAACCCTCTTAGACTTTCCTAGTGAGAGCAAGCCCTGGAAGTCCCCTCCTGCCAAGAATTTATACAGTGGGCAAGAGGTAACACACTAGAAGCAAATAGATACCACATTAAAAAAAAAAAAAGACAATGTCAGCTAAACTGTATGTGGCCAGAGAATGAATGCTAGAATTATGTACAAGAAATGGTGGTAGTTCATCAGACAATCATAACCAAAACATGTCATCCAAAAGAGGAGTGTCAGGCCACAGGAAATTTTGTAAGGAGTCTAAGGAGCGCTTTTCTCTCTCGCTCTCGCTCTCGCTCTCGTTCTCTCACTCTCTCTTTTTCTTTGTGTATGTGTTACTAGGAATTGAATCCTGGGGCATTCTATCTCTGAACTACATCTCCAGCCCTATTTATTTTTTATTTCAAAACAGGTTCTCACGAAGTTGCTGAGACTGGCCTTGAACATGTGATCCTCCTGTCTCAGCCTCCCATGTACTGGAATTACAGGTGTGCACCACCACACCCAGCAAAGAAGTGAGCTTTGAAGTACTTAGGGAGTCCTCTGAGCAAATTCATAGGTTCCCAGAGTGGGCAGTACCACCCCCTGAGGGTGCTGGAACCAAATATAGACTCATAAAAACGTGAATTTGTCACTGCATCTTTCTATTGATTCCATTAAAGAAGGTAGATTTCCAGAGGGGCGCAGAATTTTATTTCTGAAAAGGGGGTGGGAAGCCAAATAAGTTTGGGACCCTCTAAACCTAAGAATCCACCTAGCTTTCTATATTCCCCACGCTTGGGTAGATCAGACACAGGTGAAGCAGCCAGAAGGAGACAGCTCTTACCTCTTCGAGCCTAATGTTCATCAATAGCTTCCCTGTAACCCTATCATAAGCACCATGTGTCTCACCTGTTAGGATTATAAGTGTCTATGTATATTTGGGGAAGAGGTTCAGGGAGGGAGATGTCCCTCACCTATGTCAGAGTTGTTATGAACAAATGTTCAGGAGGGCAATAGAAAAACCAGCCTAGTGGATGGAGGGCACTGACAGATCTGCATCATTGACTTCTATAAATGGGCCTATAGTTTTCTTTGTTTATATTTTTCCCTCCATAAAATGTTTCGCTAAAAACTGGGAGTGGTGGCACACGCCTGTAATCCCAGTACTTGGGAGGTTAAGACAGGAGGATTGCAGGGTCAAAGCCAGCCTCATCAACTTAGCGAGGCTCTCAGCAACTTAGCGAGACACTGTTTCAAACTAAAAAATACAATAGGTCTAGGGGTATAGCTTAGAGATAGAAAGCCCCTGTAACACACACACACACACACACACACACACACACACACACACACACACACAGGTTTGCTATCCTCTGTTCATTCCAAAATAACAAAACAAAAACCCACACATTTATTGAACACCAACTATGTGCCAACCAGTGTTCAAGGTACTGGAGATGCAGCAGCAAAGAAAGCAAAGCCCTTGCCCTTGTGGTGTTTATAAATTTTGTGTGTTAGATGATAATGGCACATGCTACAGATAAAATAAAAGTAAAGTAGGGTATGAATGATAGCGAACAGCAGGTCCAGGGTGGGAAGGGGCTTGGTGGTGGAGCACCATTTTATGTAGGTGAGTCAGGAGAGGACTCAATGATAACACAACATTTTTGCAGAGACCTAAAGGAAGTAAAGGAGTCATGATTCAGAGGGAAGGGAGTTCCAGGCAGAAGCAGCAGCAGTGCAAATGCCCCAGGAGGAGGATATGTGCTGGACAGGTGGAGAAGCTGGAGGAAGGCCAGGTGGTCTGGAGTGTACCAAGTGAGATCAGAGGTTGGTCTGTGGACTTGGACTTTTTCCTGGATGCTACTGGAGAGTTCTGAGCAAGGAGATCTGGTCTGACTTATTTTTAAAAGGTTCGTTCTGGCTGCTGTGTTAAGAACACAAACTGCAGAGTGGTAAGGCAGAGGCAGAGAGACCACCAGGCAGGAGATTCTTTTTTTTTTTTTTTTTTTTTTTTGCGGTACCGGGGATTGAACCCAGGGGTGTTCTACCTCCGTGCT
>PVJS01013338.1:0-42227 GCA_004027185.1 Glis glis | reverse complement strand
GAGGCGGAGACTGGAGGATCCGGGTTCGTGGCCAGCCTCAGCTCTCTCTCTCTCTCTCCAATTCTCTTTCTCTCTCTCTCTCTCTCCCTGTCTCTCTCTCTCTCTCTACTTAATGAGGCCCTCCGCAACTTCGTGAGACCCGGTTTCAAAATAAAGTATAAAAACTAGGGCCGGGGGTGTAGCGCAGAGGTAGAACACCCCTGGGTTCAATCCCCGGTACCGCAAAAATAAATAAATAAATAAATAAAGGTCAGTTAGTTTTAGATCCTAGAGATATGATGGTGAAAGAGATAAACAAGGATGATGTGTTTTTGGAGCTTACATTCCAATGTGGGGAGACAGACAAGATAGATTAAATGAATGTACAAGAACATCTCTACATCTGACTTTCAGCTTCCCTGTCCTACCACCACATGCACCACTGGTGATTAATTTCATCAACATCACCTGTCATTTTAAATCATTCCTTTACTCAATGGAGTTTCAGCTGTAATTTGCTAGCATGCATGTGGAGAGGCAGGAGGAAACAGGATGCAGAGAGCTTTTCTCTGCTGTTGATCTTTATAGTTGTCAACCAGCTTGCCACATAGGCTAGAAGATGCAAGGATAGGTAGAAAGGAGACATGAGGGACAAAATACGAGTGGCCATGAGTAAGAGTCCAGATTCAAAGTTCACTTTCATATGCTCTGTTCAGAAACGGCACAATGAAATCAATGACTAGACCTTATCATAGGTCATCAGATTACTTCATTTGTGTGTCACTTTCAATCAAACTCTCAATGTTACATCAATGTGGTACTGTTGAAGTTCACAGAACAAGACACCAAAACACCCCTATGGAAAAATGATTAGATATTTTCATCAAGAACAAAGAAGAAAACAATCCCTAGTAGGTAATAATTAATATATCCCGTGTCTAACACAAAGGGAAATAAAATTTTGAAAAACTCATCCTCTTAGGTCATGTCTCAACACTATAGATTTTTACATATATAAATATGCCTGGGTAAGATGCAGTCAGAGTGTTCCTCTCCAATGCCTGCATTCTAACCCATCTCTCAGACTGTGTACTTCTTTCCTTCACTCGATAAACCAGTCTGTGTCTCACTGTGACTTGCCTTAAATTCCTTTCTGTGACAACATCAAGGACCCTCAGGGCCTGAGTTGAGGTCCACCTCCCCTTTGGGAGCCTCCTTGGGACCCTTGCTCCAGTGACAGTTAGATTTTCCTGTGCTCACTCAAGAATAGCCCATAGATAATTCTGGAAAGATAATGCTGTTATTTTACTATTACATGACAGGTCCTTTCATGATGCTTTGTTCTTGCAGATTTCCAGAGACCAAGGAGCATGTCTAAAAATCCATAAACAAAATGTATTTGTATTGATCAGCAATGCATTCATTTAGTCAATGAACCAAAATTATATATTGCAAAGCTTTCTAGACAATGTCCTGTAACTAATAACTGTATTTTTCGGTACTCAACCAAGTGAAGAAAAAAATCCATGATCAGTTCTTGGCTGGCCTGAATTTCTCTCTCTGTTCCTGTCCCTGCTCCTCAATAGCTCAATAGTCTTTCAAGAATGACAGTTGGAGGCAGCTCTAACCTAAACCCTCTACTACTGCTGGGACCTTGTTTGTCTTTTCTTTCCAGTGACAACACACTTTTTTGGGAGGGAGGGGAAAGAAATGAATAAATGCATACCAAGAACTGAGATTTGGTTACACAATTAATTGAATAGGTTGTGGTAAGAGGGTAACTCTTGGATGTAATCCAGGCAACAACCCACTTAAGTGAAGAATCTGCCATTTATTCCTATGTCAGTCAGCATTCTCACTGCTGTGATCCAAAACACCTGACCACCACACAACTTAGAGGAAGGAAGATCTATTTGCTCATAGTTCTGAAGATTTCAGAGATTCAGTCCATGTCTAGCTGGGTCTGTGGAGCTCAGGGCATGGCAGCCGGAAGCAGAGACAGGGAGAGGGCAAGTCCTCTGCTCTCACATGATGGAGGCCAGAAACAAGAGAGAAAGCAAGGGGACCCAAGGACACAAGTATAGTCCCCAAGGCCATATCCCCAGATACCCACCTCCTCCAGCCATACCCCACCTGCTTAGCTTACCACCCAGTAAATCCATTACAATGGATTTATCCGCTGATGAGATTACAACCCTCATGATTTAATTAAATCAGATCTGAACGTTAATACATGAACTCTTTAGGGGACAGTCTATATCTATCCATAACTATTCCTATATGGGAATGTGACACAGTGCCCCTGCCCCTGGCTTTGTTGGTACTGATATAACTTTCTAGTTACTAGAGGTAAGAGAAGGAGACTCAGACAGTCTGAGAACTAATAAAGATTTTTTAACTTGGCTGAGTTCTGAAAATTATAAAATTGTAGTTATTAGTAACAGGATACTGTTTAGAAAGCATTGCATTTTACCAATCAAATGTCCAAATATACATATTTTCCCATTTGAGTCACATAGTGTTTAAATTGTACATTTAGATTCATGTTCTCCCTTTTTAGAAATAATAGCAAGTTGTACTTTTTTTGTGTGTGTGGTACTGTGGATGGAACCCAGGGGCATTCTACCTCTCAACTACACCCCCCCCCGCCCTATTTTATTTTTATTTTTTGAAACAGGGCCTTGCTAGGTTGATGAGAGTCTCACTACATGCTGAGGTGGTCTTTGAACCTGCAATTCTCCTGTCTCAGCTCCCCAAGTACTAGGATTACAGGTGTGTGCCACCACACCCAGCTAGCAAGTTGTACTTTTGTTGAAAAAAAACCCACAACACTGGACTTGAAGATAGAAGACCATATTATGGAATTTAATAAAAAAAGCCAGACTTTTCTGAGTTTTCGTTTTTCCCATCCATAAGTCAAAAGGGATTCTTAGATGATCTGTAAGTTGCCGTTCAAGCTTAGTTCTTTACCCACTTGAGTGGTTGTACACTTTAGGTGAGGCTATAAGAACTCTTAGATCCTGTACCCTTCTGAAATCCATTTCCTTCTTGTCCCTTCTTATTTGCTGTCCTCCAGAAATTACAGAAGTATCCAGAGAGGTCAGAGGGCAGGACTTTTAAAAATGGATTATTTTGCTTATTATGTATTGTATTTGTATAGTATATTATGGATTTTAATATGGAAGAATTGTACAGAATAGTAGTGAAGATGCAAAGGTCATTTAAAATCAACTCCACATGCATTTTGTTTTGCTCATTGTCTCCTCACATTTGTTATGTGAAAAATTCATTCCAGGCCTATGTTCTAGATACAGAAATCAATGAATAATTCCAAAATTATATATATATATATATATATATACATATATATATTTATATAAATGATATTTTTTAATAAATTGGAGTCTGATTTTTTTTTCTGGGGATTGAACCCACGATAATTCTACCTGTGAGCTGCACCCCAAGCCCTATTTTATATATACATATATATATATGGCGGTATTGGGGATTGAATCCAGGGGTATTCTACCTCTGATCTATACCCCCAGCCCTATTTTTATTCTTTATTTTGAAACAGGGTCTCACTAAATTGTGGAGAGCCTAAGTAGCTGAGGCTGGCTGTGAACCTGCGATACTCCTGTCTCAGCCTCCCAAGTACTGGGATTACAAGTGTGCGCCACCACACCCGGCTTCCAAAATGATATTTTTTAATAAATTGGAGTCTGATTTTTTTTCTGGGGATTGAACCCATGAGCATTCTACCTGTGAGCTACACCCCAAGCCCTATTTTATTTTTTATTTTGAAACAGGGTCTTGCTAAGTTGCTGAGGGCCTCACTAAATTGCTGAGGTTGGCTTTGAACCTGCGATCCTCCTGTCTCAACCTCCCAAATACTGGGATTATAGGCATGCTCCACCACACCCAGCTGGAGCTTATTTTTAAATAGAGAAACACTTCCATTTTCCCAGCATTTTTGTGTCCTGCACATCTCAGAGAGAATTCTTTCTTGATATTTCTCTTGGGCTTGGCTTGGCATCATAGTTCTTAGGGTTGCTCATCTTTGGCTAATAACAACTTCAGTCCTTTCACCTAAATTCAGACTGCTCAGCAAATTAACTTATCTCTCCATTTTAAACAAATCTTTTTGTGGAGATGTACTTCTTAAACTTTTGTTTTTAGTTTGCCTTTTTTAATTTTTTTGGTGTGCAATTAGGTTAGTTTTGGTAAGTAGGTAGTCATACACCAGGAGCATGATCGGGATATAGAATAGTGCTCCTTCACCAAAAATATCCTGGAGCTGCTCCTTTGCAGTCAAACCCTCCTCCCCGCCCTGGCCTATGTCAGCCACTGATTATTTTGCTGACCTTAAAGTTTTGTATTTTCCAGAAGATCACATAACTGGAATAATTGCAGTATTCATCTTTTGGGTCTGGCTTCTTTCACTTTGCATAATGCATTCAAGACTCACTTGTATTGGTGCATGTATCATTAGTTCGTTTCTTCTTATTGCTGAATAGTGTTCTTCCATATGGATGTATCACATTTTTTTTTTCACTTACCTGAAGGACATTTGAATTGTTTCCAGGTTGGGGCAATTATGAATAATGCTGCTGTAAACATTCATGCACAGGTGTTTGTGTGGATGTACATTTTCTTTTAGTAAATACTTAGGAGTGGGTATATTTGTTTATTTTTAATTTTCTCGAAAATTGCCAAGTTGTTTTGCATAGTGGTTGTACTATCTTGTGTGTCTACTATCTATGTATCAGAGTTGTAGAAACTCCTCTGATAATACTTGGTATAGCCAGGTTGTTTGTTTTTCCATACTAACAGGCATATAAGTGAGATGTACTGTTTTTTTAACCAGAAGAACTTTGTTTTTACATTATGAAATAAGATACTTAACATTTCATTTTAATATACTTGCATTAGTATTAAATTGCTAGTATCTGGAGCAATCCCAAGAACCCAAGAATATGAGTAGGCATTTAATTTACATCTGCTCTGCCAAGAGGATGTAGAAAAGAGATGCATCTCTGAACAAAGACAGTCCCCACAATGATACACTAGACACCTGGAGCTATAGAAAGCAAGCACATAGCTTTAAACTAGCTCTGTTCTCCTCGTAGCCCACTATCAAGAGGTAAAAAATAATGAAGCCCTTTAGATTCACTGTAAAACTAGAGAATACTTAAAACAATAAGAAATAATGATTTGCATTATAGCCCAAGTTAAAATCTAGGCCTGCACACACCTTTGGCCTTGTTTTAGAATCCTTTCTTGGAATCGTCTTCTGTCCTGCTGTCTCTTGACTCATGGAATCTCTGGTCTTTGAAGTGGGTTGTGGCTCAGACTTAGTGTTCCAGCTATATACATAAGAAGAGCTTATATCCCTCCTATGATGTTTGGTATCTCAAAATCTTACTGACTTCAACTGGGTATAGCTGGGTTACATCTTAAAGGTGGGTTAATTTCTCAAGTCAGAGAGAAAGGAAAAACTACTTACCATCAAAGTTCCTCCCACCATTCCTTCAGGATGATGCCAAACTGGAGGCCAGCACACTGTCCTGCAGCCGAGGCCAGCTCTGCCAGTTTTCCCTCCAGCTTTGGAACAAGTGGCTTTTTCTTTAGTCGAGCACCAGATGAAGGAATTGGCTTGTGTGTTGGGGCCATGTGGTAAGAAAACCATCTTCGGCATCTGAGTGCCAGAATTCTCTTTAGGGCATCTGATTCTCATCCTAGGATGGGCATGGAGGAACTGAGATAACTGAGAACAGACGTCTCCCACTCTTGCCCATCTTGGCCACACACTCAGCTCATGGAGAAGGGTGGCAGGTGGGATTTCTGGCACCATCTTCATTGTTACCTTTCTGGCTTTCCTGTCACCCTTTCTCCACCTTCTCCAGGTATACAGTTGGATTTCTGCAAGAAAGCTATCATAGATGTTTGTAATGTTACTTTTCTATACTGGTGTGGAGTAGCTGTGTTCTATTTTCTTTTCCATTTCTTCACAATGAGAAAGAGAAAATTGGATGGATTTTTACATGCTTCTTAATGTCTAGTGGCAAATGTGGCCAGATCTACACCTGCCCCAGGCGATGTCCACCCCCGCCCCACGTGGCACAACTGATGAGCCTGCCCACAGAGTGGCCGTACTCCACGCTGTTCTTGCATGAGTGAGAGGCATTCTCCTCGCCCACTTCTAGCCTGGAGCTGCAGCGTACCCCTCCTGAGGTCTATCAACGCTCAGGCAGATTATAGAATTGGGCTCATTAAAATCCGGCTGCAGAGCATCGGTGGTAATAGAATATGATGTGTTATTACTTCCATTTTCGTTTCCTGAAATGACCACAGCATTACTCATTGGAGATGCATTAGACCTTTTGGACATGTTTTTACACAATCAAATTCGCAGAAGTAATAATGCCAACAAAATCCCCCGAATTTGGCAACACCGATTTCCAAGTCTGGCTAATAACATAAAATAACTGTTTACGTGTAATAAACAACAATGTATAAAAATAGGTAAAGACTCATAAATGTACCCAATAAACAGATTATGTAAAAATAAATAGATAAATGTAGAAATTTTCCTATTGAAAAAGAGCTTTACATAAGAGATATAGACATTCATTAAACATGCCCCCCTCCCCTTTATTTTTTAAACACTCTGTGGGAGATGGGTTTGTTAAAAGTCTAATATGGCAAAAAGAAGAAAAAATGCTTCAGTAAGTAGAGTTAGTCCCTGGTTTCCCTATTTCCTGATTTATTTTGGGAAGGCAATATGGCACAACAGAAATGTTATGAATCAGACAAATCTATATTCCAATCAAGCTGGTTATGTGACTTGTGTAAGCGAATTTTCATTATTATTATTATTATTATTATCATTATTATTATTATCATTATTATTTTGGTACTGGGGACTGAACCCATTCTACCTCTGAGTTACACCCCCAACTCTTTTTTAAAAATTTGAAACGAGGTCTCTCTAAGTTGCTGAGGGTCTTGTTAAGTTGCCAAGGCTGGCCTGAAATCTGTCATCCTCCTGTCTCAGCCTCCCAAGTACTGGGATTACAGGCATGCACCACTGCACCCAGCTACAGGTAAACTAATTTTCTAAGCCTCAGTTTTTTATTCTCAGAATAAGAGAATGTTCTGAATATCCCAGGCAGTAGATAATGACACTGCCTTGCAGAATTGTTGGAACAGTTAAGGATGAAGACATTGACTTTCACTTCATTGAATTCCTTTTGTTTCGATTCCAAGAAACTTTCTAATTATGTAGTTTCCTAGGCAGGTGTCTTGAGAGGGAGATTTTGTAGTGACTACATGGGCTTCAGGACCTTATCAGTCAGTTCTCCTATAAACCAACAATTCTTATTTACCAAACCATATTGCTTTACCATAAGAAAAAAAAAACCCTGCACTATTTATATAGACAAGTTGTCTACGGGTACATTAAAGTCTATACTAAGTTAATATACCTCATCTCATAAGTGTAATTAAAGCAAGTTTCACTGCTTCTCTGAGGCATGGACCTGCTTTTTATGTGCAAGTGAAATTAAGTTCTCAAGCCTGCAAGGTGCACAGTAGCAGCTGAAGGTTATAAATTTAGCAAGGTCAGGAATGCCACCCAGGGAGACCTGTGCAGAACCAATAACCACTTTTAATACTACCTACTTCTGTGCACCCATTCAATTTTTCTTGTAATCATTATTAAGTAACGACTGGACACAATTTAAAAATAAAAAGTATTTGACTTACAATGAAAACTCTCAATTCCTGTTAATTATAGGCAACCACTTCCAACTCTACAAGGTATTTCTTCTGGTATTGATATTTCTAAATTGCATGCTTCTGGTGTTGATTTCTTGATTCTTAAAGTCTTAGGCATTTTCTGTTTATTTCAATAGTACAGGAGGGGAGAACTTTGCTAGCCTCTATACACCACCAATCCATGTCCATGCTGCTAATACCCAGCACAACACATATAACCTATATAGTTATATCACATATAACTCTATGTATCATATAACTATTTATCGTAACAACCTCTATAGTTATGTTATAATTTTTGTTCAGAAAAATCGAATCAGTATAATGTTAGTGTAAACATGAATTATAGCTGAGGCATTTTTAAGTGCCATCATTGAACTTTTTCTGCACATCATTGAACTTTTTCTGAAAAAAAAGCACAACTTTTGCTTTTTTTTCAGAACAGATAGTGATGAAGGGATCAGTCAACCCATAAGATCACACTGGATGGCAAATAGAGTGTTCACTTCTGAATTGTGAACACTAACCCTAATCCTAACCCTAAATAGTCTACTAAATGTTTAAATGTGTGTTAACTGCACCACTTTCAAATGCCCATTTTGAAACTTAGCTTCCCATTTACAAGGTCTCCATTCGGAAGTGTCCAGCCTCATCTATGAGGTCCTGATGACCACAAGGAAATCCTTAGGGGATTTTGAGTATAAAGCAAAATTCCAGTTCTGCTGTGCTGCGGAGCACACCTCTGGCGGCTGAGCACACCCATCCTTACTCCGTGGTGCTGCACTTCTTAATGACAAAGGCTTATTGCTCAGGTCTAAATTCTTAGCCTTAGTGTCCTCAACAGTTACAGCTTTTTGTTTTTCTCAGGATTTCCCAGCCTCTCTGACTAATTCAAAACATATAGGATTTCATCCTTTGCATATTCTTTTTGGAGAAGGGCCTCCTGGGCCTTTGTCCTGCTTGGACAGGACTGGTTGCTGGGAGGCTGGACAGGACTGTCCATAGGAGGCGCTCCAGCTCCCTCCGGGGCTGTCTAGTCCCTGCGTTGTGCTTCTTTCTCTTTCCTGATTTACCCATCTGTTTGCAGAAAGCACATCTTTCCGTAGTTTCCTTGGAAAGGGTTTATGGTAGTTTCATTTTTTATTTTTTTATGCCCCAAAGTATCTTTATTCTGTTTCCACACTTATTAATCTGACTGGCCTCATGTTCTAGGATAAAAATGACTTTTTCTTCACATTTTACTTGTGTTCTCCTGTTGATTCCCACTTCCAGTTTTACAGTTGGGAAGTCCGATGATATAATTATTCTTTTTTATTATTAGATTTATTAAGTGATAAATTTATACTGATGATTGATCTTTTGTAAAAATGAGATTGTGTGTGTGTGTGTGTGTGTGTGTGTGTGTGTGTGTACTGGGGATTGAACCCAGAGGCATTCTACCTTCGAGCTACACCCCCAGCCCGATTTTATTTCTTATTTGAAACAGGGTCTTGCTAGGCTGATGAGTCTCACTACTTGCTGAGGCTGTCCTTGAACCTGTGGTCCTTCTGTCTCAGCCTCCCAAGTATTGGGATTATGGGCATGCACCACCACGCCCGGAGAAAAAACGAGATTTTAAAATATATTTTAATGAGTTTTTCAGGGGGGGTATTGGGAATTGAGCCCAAGGGCATTCTACCTCGGAGCTAGACCCCCAGCCCTATTTTATTTTCTATTTTGAAACAAGGTCTCTTGAAGTTGCTGAGGGTCTACTAAGTTGCTGAGACTTGCCTCAAACCTGCAATCCTCCTGTCTTAGACCCCCAAGTGCTGGGATTATAGGCATGCACCACCACACCCAGCTCATTTTAATGACTTTAAAGATCTATCCTCAATCCTTGCCATTTGTGAATTTTATGATGTGGCTTGAAGTGAATTTGTCAGTGGGCCTGGTCCCCTTAAACCTAGAAATGTATGTCTTTTGTTCTGGAAAATAGTCTTGTTTTATCCTCTGGTAATCTCTTTTGTTTTCTCTGCTCCCTCTTCCTGGAACTATTATAATTTAGATGCTAGACTTTCTGGATTAATTAAATGAATAGAAATTTTCCTCAAATTTAATATCTCTATATTTCACTTCTACTTTCTATTTTCAATGCTTCTGTTGAAATGTTTATTTCTGTATCATGCCGTTATTTTTCAAGAGCTCTTTCTCCTGTTTTTTTTTCTTGTTGCTTAAAAAAAAAACATAGAGAAGCCTTTCCCCTTTTTATGAGGCCATATCTTCTTTGAGATTATCACAGTATCTGTTCTTGCCTTTTAAATGAAATCAATTTCAACGTCTTACAATTTCCTTTGGCATCCTCCCTTATCTTTGTTTCTCTGTGTTACTGTATGCTGTTTGCTCAGTCTCTATCTTCCACATTAAAGCTGGTGGTCTCTAGTTGCTCACTTTGAAAGAAAACACTCCGGAGCTCTGTTTTAGGGCACAGTTTACCAATTTGTGAGCTTTTGTAGGGCCTGGATCTCTCACCAGCATGCTCCCCAAATCATTTTATTTCTTGGATGGATCACTTTCCTTGGAAGAAACTCTCCAATCTCCTGCCTAATGACATAAAATTTATTTCAAATTTTGTGGGATTATAGCAGGGAAAAGGTTCTGGGGGAAGGAGTGGGGGTGGACCAGTAGCTTTTATTAATTCCCCAAAGCTAAATGTTCTCTGAAGAGGGAGCCTAGTCTTATTTATTCTAGTATCTCTTGTAACAATGAATTGGGCGGGGGAGGAGGCTTACATATGGTGACATGAGGATGTGGGCAGTTTGGCTGGGATATTTGTCACAGGGTTGGTGTGATCACCCACTGGATGATCCATGTGCAACTCTTTAGAAACCGTGATGAGGGCAAATGGCCCTCAACAATAGAGGCCTGCCCTCAGCTTATCCTAGTGAATACATTGCTGAGCTTCTACTAACAAGACAGAAGGTAAAGTACTTAACCCATATGTAAAGTGTTTAAAATAGTTCCTGATGTGGTCATTATTATTAAACACATAATTATCAATTATTTAACATAAACGTATTAACTAAAATATCTCTTTTGTGCCTACAATTTTGCTAAGGGTGCCTTGCTTCAAATAAGATGCTGCCCTCAAGTAGCTTATATTCTAGAAGAGACACATAAAACATTTGAGAGATTGGATAATTAGGGGGAAAACCCAGGATGAAACCAAGAATCAAAGAATGAAATCCATGTTATCAAAGAGAATAACAGAGACTCAAAGAAGTCACCTTGCTCAAGGGCAGAAAGATTCTTTTCTGCACTCAAAGAGAATTCAGTGCGCCTTCCTCCCAGGTGTCCGGGGCTTTAACTAACACGTTTCCACCTTTATTTTTATTCTACTTCATAAAGATGCTCTGAAGTCCTTTAATTCATAAGACCCACAAATTTCCCCTGAGAGGTGGTCTCTCTTGAATGTTTAGTTCCTTTTAAAAAATTTATATTTTTAAAGTTGTGCTACTGTTTAAGGACAGGTTTTGTTTTCATAGAAAGAGGAAGCACATACCACCCAGTATTCTTTTGATAAGCATTTCAGTTGTTTTCTGTTGCCCTTAAAGAAACAAGCTACCCAGAGGATTTTAGCAATAGGAAGAAAAAATGATTCGTATTACCCCACAAGAGGATTAAATAGGGGAGAGGAAAGCATTATCACACAATATCAAATGATGGAAACTGGGTTATACCTTCTAGCAGGCTGGTCTCTGTCCTCAGTGGGGCTGCTCTGAGACCTACTAATGCATTTCAACGGTGGCTGTGGATCATTGCCGCATTTCTATTCCTGCTGAGATCAGGGCAGCTTGTATTCTCAACAGAAATGCCAGGCTGGAAAAGAAGTTGGTTTTCTTAAAGTAGCTTATTGAAAGGAAGGCCTTGCATAGCTATTAGCATCAAATTGATTTATTTATCTTTAATGTGAACAGAGGTCACCCCAAAAGAGAAACTTCTTCATGCCCAAGGTCACTTGGCCATTTTCACCTGCTATGAAAATAATGATGATCCAAGCAAATATTATTCATTCAACAAAAATTTACCTCCTATGTGTCAGGCACTGTGTAGGCCCTGGAGATATAACAGGATTCCAATATGTCAAGAGTTCCCGTGTTTACAGTCTGTTGAGAGAGACAGATGGCAATGAAATAATCACACATAAAAATGTGAATTGCAACTAAGAGAGCGCTATCAAGAACATAAGAACAAACTGGGCATGGCGGCACACACCTGTAATCCCAAAATTTGTGAGGCTGAGAGACAGGAGGATCTCACATTTGAGGCCCATGCATAACTTAGTGAGATCCTGTTTCAGAATGTTAAAAAAGGGCTTGGGGTGTAACTCAGAGGTAGAATGACCCTGGATTCAATCCCCAGACACACACACACACACACACACACACACACACACACACCATAAGAATAGCACTACCTAGGTTAGGTTAGACATTTTTAAGAAAGTGACCTAGCAGAAAGAGTAAGGGGTATGGAACTTGGAGAAGACAGGAGGGGAGTGTGTGCAAGACCCTGGCTCTTGGGAGGGAATGTGATGACACACCCTGAAAGAAGACAGCAGGAGGGAGCTCCAGGGGAGGCCGTGTGAAGGTAGGTGTCAGACTATAGAAGGTTCGTGGGACATTAAGCAGTTCTGTCTTTGTCCTTAACACAAAGAGAAGCCATTTGAGGGCTTAGAAAAGTAGTGACATCTTTAGACCAAAGCTTTTAAAAGATCATGTTGGCTATAATCTAGAGAATGATTTAGACACTAGAGTGCATGAGGGTGGACCCTATATCATAGGTCAAGGCTTATTGAGAGTTGTTACATGCAAGCAGCATTTAATTTATAAGTGAATAAAGCTGTAAAGAATGTCAAGACATTCAATCCAATTTTCTCTTTTCAGATCAGTAGATGCTGAAAGCTTTCAGGACAAATGACTTCATAAAGTCTCCCAGAAGAGAAAATCCACCGAATCTCTTGGGAACAGGTACTGACATTTGACTTTATGAAGGGGAGCCCATTTGGTGTTTTAAAATGCCGTGTCTCTTATGGAATAACCTTCACAATGACATTGAGAAGCAAATTGGCATCATAGTTTCAATTTTATAAATTGGGGAGTTTAAGAATTTAGGTGTGGAGAGAACTAGTGATTTGTCCTAGGTCATGATAACATCAAGTAGCAGTGCTAATCATTGACTTTCTTCTCAACCTTTCAGTTCTCTGAGATATCCAGAAGACTTTGCAGTCACCAGAAATGTTTCTAGCTATTACCATTGGATCAAAATCAAGGATAATGCTTCATGGAATAGAATAGAGGACACAGACAGTCCCACACACATATAGCCATTTGATCCTTGACAGAGGTACCAAAAACATACATTGGAGAAAAGACAGCCTGTTTAACAAATCATACTGGGAAAACTGGATGCCCACATGCAGAAGAATGAAACTAGATCCCTCTCACCCTGAACAAAAGTCAACTGAAAGTGGATCAAAGACCTAGGAATTTGACTAGAAACTTTACAACTGCTAGAAGAAAACACAGGGTCACCGCTCCAATATATAGGTTCAGGCAATGACTTCCTCAATAGGATTCCTCAGGAAATAATACCAAGAATTAATAAATGAATGGCATCAAATGTAAAAGCTTCTGCACAGCAAAAGAAATGAGAGTGTAAAGAGAGAGACTATAGAATGGGGTAAATCTTTGCCAGCTACTTTTCCTCTGTTCCAGAATATATAAGCTCAAAAAGCTTACCACTAACACAGCAAATAATCCAATCAACAAATGGGCAAAAGAGCTAGAAACATTTCTCAGAAGAAGAAATACAAATGACCAACAAATACATGAAGAAATGTTCAACATCTTTAGAAATCAGGAAAATACAAATCAAAACTACACTGAAATTTCATCTCACTTCCGTTAGAATGGCAATCGTCAAGAAGACAAACAATAATACATGCTGGAGAGGATGTGGGGGAAAAGGAACACTTATAAACTGTTGGTGAGATTCTAAATTTGTACAATCACTATGGAGATCAGTATGGAGGGTCCTCAGAAGACTAGGACTGTGTCCACCATACGAGCCAGCTACACCACTCCTTGGTATTTATACAAAAGAATGAAAGTCAGCGTACTCTAGTGATGCATGTATTATACCCATGTTTATAGCAGCGCAGTTCACAATAGCCAAGTTATGGACCAGCCTAAGTGTTTTTCATAGATGAATGGATAAAGAAAATGTGATAAATACACACAATGGAATCTTACTCAAAGTGGACAAGGGATAAGACTTCCATACAGAAGAATTCCAATTAGTAATTGTGAAGGGAGTTTGGTAAATATAGAAGCACCATTATAATACTACAGTAATAATTGCTTCAGGTAAGATCCACTAATGGATACTAAAGTGAGTGAGTAAAATCTTAAGGAGGAACAGGCTGTTTGTACCTCAAAGTATTGCTTCCAAAATAGTAATTTTACAGTGGGGAAGCCTGGGAGACACCACCTTCACCGAGGATTCCTGATATATTGGCATCATGTACCCCCCAGATGGTGCCCTGAGAAGTGTACATCATTTCAGTGCTATCCTTCCCCAAAGGAGTACAAAGCTCACTGCAATCATGTAAACACGAGACAAACCAAAACTGAGGCATATGTTGCAAATTAGCTAAAGTAGGTAATTTAGTACTACACAAAAGTTCCAAAGTCCTGGAAGACAGGAAAGGTTAAAGAATTGTAAGCCGGGCGTGGTGGTGCACGCGTGTAATCCTAGTACTTGGGAGGCTGAGAAAGGAGGATCACAGGTTCGAGGACAGCCTCAGCAAATAGTGAGACTCTCATCAACCTAGTGAGATTCTGTTTCAAAATAAAAATAAAATAGGGCAGGGGGTGTAGCTCAGAGGTAGAATGCCTCTGGGTTCAATCCCCAGTACAAAAAAAAAAAAGAATTATAACAGATCAGAGAAGACTATGGAGACATGCCAATTAAATGCAATGTGGGATTCCTGATTGGATTTTGGAACAGAAAAAGAACTTCTGTGGAAAAATGGGGGACAGCTAATAAAGTCTGTAGTTTAGTTAGCAGTATTGTGCCAATGTTAATTTGCTGGTTTTAATTGTGCTGTGGTTATCCCACATTGGTGAAACGGGGTGAAGGGCATATGGGAAGACTCTGTACTGTTTTTTTTTATATAATTCTTCTATAAGCCTAAAATTATTTCAAATTAAAATATTTTTAAAAGATCATAAAAATGGGACCTAACATTATGAAGTGAGCATTCTATTCACTATTGCACACGTATCACAAAGGGACATCTAGGTCTCTGAAACCTTCTGGTCTTCTGCTCTATCTCCACTTGAAACGTGCTTGTTCCTTAAACACTGGCACAATATAACTTGCCTTTAAAGTTAACAGAATATTCTCTTAGTTTGTACTTGTAGCTCAGTGTTTATTGCCTATGAACTAATTTTAGCATTTTCCCTGGATTGGGGTGAAACTTCAGAGTCAGCAGCATGCAACAAGTCCTTGTAATCTCAAGACCCCTGAGTGCTGACTTCTGCAGCTAGCTCCATCCCACAGAGCGCTTTCTTCGAAAACATTCATTGGTAATAAATCTTGCTCTATGTATATTGCTAACAGTGAAGTGCAATATTAGGCTTTTTAATTAGTTATTGTTGAAACTAACTTATGTAGTATGTAACACCAAATGGATGTTGTTCATTTTTCTTGAACATCTTGTATAAGAACATAACAATGCAATTCTCAAATCTCTTATATGGGTCATGGGTTCTTTGTGAGAGAAGAAGGATAAGAGGGACCCAGTATCTTTCTCTTTATGGCCAATACTTTTGCTCTATTATGCTGATCTGATTAATTTCTGAACATACACGTATACATACACATAGAAATTCAGCAATAGCTCAACTAGTTTAAGTCATATGATATTCATAAAATTAACATAACTTAATTTGGAGAATTTATTACATAACTGATGAGATGATATAATTCAGGGAAAAGATGTTCAGCAACATGTTTTCTAGAAAGAAACATTGTTCCTAGGATTTATCTTTTCAAATCTCAATTATTCTTCTTCAAATATAGAAAGTTTTTGGCAGTCTATAGCTTTTTGTTTACATTTTAATCTTCTTAGACTCTGAACTACAGGGAAGTTTTTTTTTAAAAAATCTTTGAAAAGCCTATTGTTCTCCAGTTTGATTAATGAGAATAAAATATGTTTGGGGTATGTCATTTTTCTTTAATATTTTCTTTTATTCATAGTTTTCATTGTGACTGAATCAAAGACAATTTATCATGAGTATTTTTAGATACAATTTTCTTCTGCAGAAATTCTGAAGAAGCAAAGTTGACATTTTGATGTTAATTCCTCCTCTCAGATATGAAGATTTCCAAATTAAGATTTCTTTTCTTGAAATACGCACTCAATGTAATTAAATAACTAAAGGTTAAGTGCAGTTCCTAAAAGTTATTTTATTTAATAAGTATATTGCATTCAGCAATTCTAAAAAGATTAGAATTATGATAATCTAATCTTGATTATTCTGATTTATGTTATTACTTTAATTTTAAACATTTGTAGGGTTATACAGTTTTATGCTTGTAGTAGTTATAGATTGCTGTATTAGAAGTTATCCCAAAACTTCATGTTTTAAAAGAACAATAAACATTCATTATCTTCATCTTTCTGTGGGTTAGGAACTCCAAGACCCTTATCTTGGCAATTTTGGCTTGGAGTCTTTCTTGTGATTTCAGTACACATGTTGGTAAGAGTTTTAGTCGTCTGAAACCTTGGTTGGATCTAGAGGATGTGTGTTGCAGTTGGCTCACACAAAGTTGGTCCTGCGTCTTAGCTGGAGACCTCATTTCCGTCTTACATGGGCTTCTCCACTGTGTGTTTGAGAGTCCTTACAAAGTGGTGGCTGTCTTCCTTTAGAAAAGGTGATTCAGGAGAAAGAAAAGTAGAAGCCTCCGTGTCTATTTTGAGGTAGTCCCAGAAATCTCACACCACACAATTATTGTTTATAGTTCTATTCAGTGTGGGAAGGTACTACACAAGGGTATGAATTCCAACAGGGGAGGAACATTGGGCACCATCTTGGAAGCTAGTTACCACAATGGTCTTCTTAAGGGTAGCAAGCTTGTAAATATTTCTCTGAACATTCATATTAATTGTCAACATATTTTCCTATTTACTTAATGGTTTCAAAGTTCTTAATAATCTTTCTTGTAGATTAAATTAACAACTTTTAAAGCATCCCATTGTAGCAACATATAACTCTTGCCATCATAAATATATCTTTATGTTTCAGTTGACACAGAATTTCAATACAACAAGCACATAAAAAGGTTTCATTTCAAACCATATCTTGGAAGTTTACCAATATCCAAAAGGAACAATCCAGTTAATAATAATAGATCCAAATACTTAGTCTTATTCATATCACTGACAATGTAATTCTGCTTACATAGACCGGTACTATACATGATGACATAGCCATTAATCACATACAAGTTCAGGGATGTCTGAAATGTCATTCACGTTGGTATTTGACTCCTCATCTTCCAATGGCTGAGGTCACTGCACAGATGTGGGTCAAGTAATGAGGCCAAACTTCAGGACATTTTCACTACATAAGGCTTTTGGTGAATTCTGATTTGGGCCCCATCCATTTCCTACTCGCTACAGAGCTAGTGCTAAACTTTATGCAACCACGGCTGTCTTGGGATTGGTTCGGGATTGTTTGGAATCCCTTTGTCTGTTTTCTCCTCCTTTCTCTTGCTCTGTGCCAGAAAGTTTTATGTCTGAAATCTCAGAGCCTTAATTCTTGATTATAAATGGCTCTTATCCTTTGTTTGGCAGGAAGACCAGTCTTGTTATTTATTTTCTGCTACATATATCTCTTACCTGGGCAGAAAAGAAAATCTCTTTGTATGAAGAGTTTCACAAAATCTTTTGTGGATATTTCCATCTGCTTTTGACCCTCAAACCTGTCTGTCACTTCAGTGACTCAAACTCGGTCCAGATTGTCTGAAAAGGAGATACCATACATTCTTTTCCAGTAATTTTCTACTTTAACTCATCTTCACCAAAACTCCTTCCTCCTTTTATAGTTACAAAATAAAAGACATATCCCTGGACACTAATTGGGGAGCAAGTTTTGGGAAATTATTCAACACCAGCAGTAGTTGATGCCAACCTTTTCAGTACATGAGCCCAGAACACTTGCATAACAAGGTTGAGAATCTATTACATTGCTATTAAAAGTGCAAGTGTAATGTAACTTTTTTCTTTCCTGTAAATCATACCTTCCTTACAAGATTTTTACCTCACTGGATAACATGAAGGAGAAAACAATTCTACAAACTTGGTGCTTTGCAGTTTAATAGTCTTTTCCAGTTTATGTAACCCTTTTATGATGACCTGGTGTCTTTGGGATAAATGCTTAGTATTTCATATTTCATCTCATCCCTTGTGAAGCTCTTCAAGATGATAGTAAGGTTTATTGAGGGTTGGTTCTATGATCTTGAAGTATCATGGTCTAAGATTCGGCACATGGGAGGGTTGTGGATCCAAATTCTTTCTGAATTCTCACTGGTCTCTGCTAGAGTGACAAATCTCATCTGCTCTGAACTCATAACCCCCAGCACAGTCCTGTCTGATGGATTGGGACACTGTGCCGATCCCCACTATAAATGGCTATTTGCCATGACCATTTGTCTAGTATTAAAGTTTTATTCAGTGATGTTTACAGCAACTTTTTAAATCTTTCTCAGTTTTATGGTAAAATTACTTTATAAGAAATAGGTACCATTTATTTATTAAAAAATTATTGAAGGCAAGTGCCTTTTTTCCTTCAAATTTTGGGATAAAGGCATAACTGTTTGTTTGTTTTTGTGGTATTGGGGATTGAACCTAGAGGCATTCTACCTTCTAGCTACATCCCCAGTCTGATTTTATTTCTGATTTGGAAACAGCGTCTTGCTAGGTTGTTGAGGGCCTCACTAAGTTGCCGAGGTTGGCTTCGAACCTTCCATCCTCCTATCTCAGCCTCCCAAGTACTGGAATTATAGGTGTGTGCCACTGCGCCTGGCAAATGGCATAATAGTTTCAAAAACTTTTTGAAAAGTGATAGTCACCTCCGCCCTTAGGTATTAGTTTTCAAATACCTACCAAGTTCTGATGGATTAAAATATTTATTGGATATCAATTCTTATGGTTGCTTAACATCTACATGTCATAAAGTCATTGGGGCCCTATAACAGTCAGGGTTCAACCTGAGAAGAACCAACAAGAGGTAATATGTATCTTAAGAGATTTACTGCAAGAATTTGTTTTATGCAATAGTGAGGGTTGGCTGGGCAAGTCTAAAATTGGTAGGGCAGGATGTCAGAAAGGGCAGATTGGAACTCTGAGACTGAAGCTTCTAGCCACAGGCAGAATCTCTTCTTTACCAGGGAAGCTCCAGGTCCACTCTTGCACCCTTTCAACTGATTGAATCAGGTCTGCCCAGATAATCTAGGATAATCTTCTTTACTTAAAGTTAACTGACTATGGACTTTAATCATATCTCTAAAATATCCTTACAGCAATACCTAGATTAGTCTTTGTTTGAATAACTGGGGACTTAGCCCAGCCAAGTTGACAAACACATCAAAAGATCATCACAGGGCCCAGTGTCTGTCCCCAGAGTTTCTCAATGTTTCTCATGATCTAACTTTTGGTTCTTTATCCCTTTAACTCTAGGGATTCAGTGTGACTATTTGCCTGATATTTTTGAATATTTAAGTCATTAATTCTAACCTACAAGCCAGTGCTGTCAGGATATTCTAAATGTAGGAAATGCATGCTCATATAAGTCACACATAGTACTATTAAGTACTCTTAGACTCTGTTTGCTAGTTCAGACTTTATATTTAATGAGAACCTTCCCAAAAAGCAATCTTCTCTTGACTTAAAATGTAACCCAGAAACTTCAATTTATGCTCAAATAGTTTCAAGAATGTCATGAACAAATTATTTATTGCTGATTTCCTTTAGCAGTCCTCTGGACACCTACAATTTAAAAAGTATATGCATTTGTTCAACACTACTATATCTGTATAAAGTCCACCTCCTTCTTTTCTCCCTGGTGCACTGCGATGAAAATATTTGCTTTACTTCATTATATCATGGTAATAATACTAGATCTAAGCTTCTTTCTCTCTCTTTCTCTCTCTCTCTCTCTGTATGTGTGCATACCTATTATATATGTAATATACACACTAAGAAAAATTTTAGTTATGAAATGTCATTGTAAAGAAAAGTATTACTTTTATAATGTACAAAGGAATTTAAAAGGTCTTTTGAGTGTGTTATAATAGCAGATATGTACCAATTGCTGTCACTTTCACATCAGGATATAAGAAACTACATAATCTTATTAAGTCACTGAAAAATTAAACTTTTCTACTATGGATGATTGTATCTAATTGTTCATATGGGGTCATCCAGATAAAGCAGAATAGGCTTCTTTAATTTTTCAAAAGGTATCATAAATATGAAAGGGTTTCACACATATGAAAGATATCAAAGGCTATCAAAGGATATCATAGAGTATCAAAGTTATCAAAGGGTATTATAAATATCAAAGGATATAATAAATATGAATATTATCAAAGGGTATCATAGGGTACCAAAGGGTATCTATCATAAATATGAAAGATATCAGAAGTATCATAAATATGAAAGTATCGAAGGGTATCATAGGGTATCATAAGTATGATAAACATCAAAGGGGATTGCAAATATAAAATATGAAACACTACAATACGAAATCTTCAAAAGGAATTTAGGGACCCCTGAGAATAGGTCACAGATCGATGAGAAGTTCACACTTATACTCAAACTGCTTTGAGAGTAAGGAAAAATGAACTGCTTTGAGAATAAGGACAAATAGAAAGTGATCATATTTCATGTGTCCTGATAGGTAAGTGCATAATGCTTTGAGTATGAAATAATTTCTGGGGAATTAATATCATTATCTTCCGTTATTGTCATTGTTATGGAGGTTCCAAGTGATCAAACATTATTTTAGCCAATTATCATAGTAATTGACTGTTAAGCCATCGGTGAGTTTTAATTTTTTCAGGAGCTTCCACCAGAATTTCTCATGGAGAGAAAACACAACAAGCTGGGCGTGGTGGTGCACGCTTGTAATCCCAGTACTTGGGAGGTGGAGAACGGAGGATCCGGGTTTGCGGCCAGCCTCAGCTATTTAGTGAGGCCTTCTGCAACTTTGTGAGACCTGGTTTCAAAATAAAGTATAAAAAATAGGGCTGGGGGAGGCCGGGTGTGGTGGCGCACGCTTGTAATCCCAGTACTTTGGGAGGCGGAGACTGGAGGATCCGGGTTCGTGGCCAGCCTCAGCTCTCTCTCTCTGTCTCTCTCTCTCTCTCTCCCTGTCTCTCTCTCTACCTAGTGAGGCCCTCTGCAACTTCATGAGACCTGGTTTCAAAATAAAGTATAAAAAAAAAGAAAACACAACAACCTTTCTAGTGAACAACTTTGGTATAAATGCCTCCAGAGACACCAAAGCTTCAGAGAGGGTTGCAAAACCACTCAGCAGGAAAAAGGAGAGGAATTTTATTGTCCCAAGAAAGGAGAGAAAAGAACAGAGTAAATAAAAGGAGCTGGGAGGGGGAGAGAGAACCACAGACTCTACGGCTTGCAACCCACTAATCTCCAATAAGGGTACTAAAGTCACCAAAATATGTGTATGGTTTTGGTTTCATGCTTCATTTTCAATTAATACATACTCAACCACCAATAGGTTGAGTTTCTATCTGGGTTGTTTAAGGCATTAACCCAACCCTTCTGCACAGATACACAAATGGGGCTGGGGGGTTGGTCAGAGAGGCATCAGCTCACATTTAGGTTTCTCACATTTGTTTGATCTTTTAGTTTAATTCCCCAACAAATCTGTGGACTAAGAATAATACTTACCCCACTTCCTAGGTAAAATGATTGCGCCTCAGATGTCAGTCCGCTAGGAAGTGGTGGAGTGGCCTCCCCGTCCATCTCTTCAGTAGAGTTCCTCTGCTCTTACCCCATGACCTCTGCTTCCTTGTTAGTCAAAACAATTCTCCTTTCAGTAAGGCCTTGTAGCACTTCGGCCCCTTGCAGTAAGCTAGTGCCTCTTTCAACGTGATTTGACATTTCTCACATGGCCCCTAGTTTAGGAAATGAAGTTGCTATAACAAAATGGGATCTTGCCAATGACCTCCTGAGGCCGCAGAACCACAGCGTCCACAGAACTCATTTCCAGGACTCCTCGTGCAACACAAAATACTTGTTGCTTGCTCTAAGCAATGAACTTTCATTATTGGAGTAAGGCTGAAGAGTGGAGGGTCAAGCTGTAGGTGAGAAAAGGATTATGTTTCCCGTATAAGCCTCAGTGGTAGAAAAGTTTGTGCAAGCCTCTCAGACAGTCTTGGACAAATTTCTTTTTTATTGTAGTCTATATATAGATCACAACCAGCTTTCAAAAAAATTCCAGGGTTCAGAAGGAAAGCAGAGGTAGCAATGGAATAGGCAAGAGAAACGTCATTGCTGTCATTCAAATTATTTTTATAGATTGAAATATATCCATTTTGTGGTACATGTGAGGTTTCTTCTTAGGGAAAGGGCTAATATGTAAAATTGAGGCTCATAATCATAATAAAAAACCAATGAATGTGCAGCTATTTAATTTAGGATGGTTTTAAATTGGTGTGTTCAGAAAAATACTGTGGGCAAACCTGTATGCTACAAACTTTGGTTGAATATATGTGTCCAGTTCTTTATATCGAGACTGCACTGATACCATGGCCGTCCATTGTGCTTGTCTCATGCAGTCATCAAAACACTCATTAAAATGCGTAGCTGGAGAGCCAGATGTTTCACATTTATAATCCATGTATACTTGTATAATGACTAAAATTTTGTGATTGTTCCTTATATACTTATGTGTGTGCTTCGTACCTCTCACTACATACTTAATAAGCATGCATGGGTATATATTTTTGTCTATATACACATGAAAAATAGATATTTCTGAATGTGGCCTAGTGAATTTCTTCTACCCTATTTAAAAAATACTTTCTCTTGGCGCCGGGCGTGGTGGCGCCCGCTTATAATCCCAGTACTTTGGAAGGCGGAGACCGGAGGATCCGGGTTCGCGGCCAGCCTCAGCTCTCTCTATCTTTGTCTCTCTCTCTACTTAGTGAGGCCCTCCACAACTTCGTGAGACCCGGTTTCAAAATAAAGTATAAAAAATAGGGCCGGGGGTGTAGTTCGGAGGTAGAACCCCTCTGGGTTCAATCCCTGGTACTGCAAAAAAAAAAAAAATACTTTCTCTCGTTCAGAAGTTAAGCTATCAGACACCAATATACAAGACCATCAGTTGTTCCATTTCATTTCTTCATGATATGTTTCCATTTCTTCTGCTTCCATCATATTGCTTGAAAGAGAAGTGGTGTTCAAGGAGGCCATACACGGGGCATGAAAACAAACACCTTAATTCTGTGCACACTGGCTGATTAGTGCTTGAATCATTGGATGTTTCAGCCCAAATAATTTATTATTGATTTGAATTGAAATTATTGACCAGTCATTTCTCCCCCAGAATTACCCTTTCAACACATTTCCATAGTAATTGCACATTGAAAATATAGAGAAAAAATTGTGTGTTGCTCAAGATTAAAGGGACAGATAATTTTTCCTATACTGAAGATTGGAACTTTAACGTGCTAGGAATGGTCATTTTATCGCTTATTTAAGGAAACTTCTCTTTTCTAAGTCAGTCTTTTGTGTTCAAGAGGATGCATACTAGCTGGGAATGGTGGTGCACATGGAGGCTGAAGTAGGAGGATTGCAAGTTTGAGGTTAGCCTCGGCAACTTGGCAAGACCCTGTCTCAAAATAAAACATTAAAAGGGCTGGGGATGTAGCTCAGTGGTAGAGTGCCCCTGGATTCAATCCCCAGTACTACAGAATAAATAGAGACAGTGTACTGCCATTGAAATCTAGGAACCCTTCATATTTATAAAGTTTCTTTATGAAGGTTTTTTTTAATTGCTCGGGGAAGAAGCTAATTACCAAAGACTGAAACACATGAAGAAATTGATTTGTTGTATTTTTTCATAAAGAAAGAAGTGATACTAGATAAATATATAGATTTGTCTTTTAAGCTGCTTTAGATTTTTTTTTTTTTTTTTGGTACTGGGGATTGAACCCAGGAGTATTCTACTTCTGAACTAAATCCCCAGCCTTTTTATTTTTGTTTTGAAACAGGGTCTTGCTAAGTTTCTGAGGCTGACCTTGAACCTGTGATCCTCCTGTCTCAGCCTCCAAGTACTGGGATTACAGGCATGTACCACCATGCCTGGCCTGCTTTAGTTTTTATGGAGTGCAAAACTAAGTTGAGAAGAAGAAAACAATATATATTTTTTAATGTTCACTTTTCATTTTTTCCCTCCAAAATGAAAAATTGATTAAAACTTTAACTACAAAAAGAGGGGGACTGATCTTCCTTAATGCCCAATCTCAAATCTTTCCTTAAGTTGTGGCCAGAAAAATTGACAAATTTTACAGACTTTCATTATTTCTTATCCCATAAGATTACTGCAACACATGTAGTAAAATTAACTATTTCAACATGTTTTACCAGTTTAACCAAGTAAATTATTACTCACCCTGGTTGAGTGGGTGAGTAATTCTTTGCAAGATTGTAAATCACCTTGAAATTCCCATACTGACATGGCTCAATGGTAAGATAATCAGTTGGTTTATCAAACTGGCTCTCCTGATCTGACTGTGTTATTTGTGATGAGAAATTCTATGTCATTGCACCATCTTTATAACTTAGCTTGGAGTGAGTGAGCTTTGTTTAAACTCCCTTAAAGTACGTCTTGCTTTCTGGTTTTTTGAATCAGATTTTACAGCTGCTTCTTGACACAATTATTCTGCTACATTCTCATTGGAGTGTCTCAGCGCTGATAAAGTACCTGAAAGTTCTGAATCTGATACCTTCCTCACACCTACCTGCTTCATAGCATGGACTATCAGTGCCTTACATCACAGATGGATCTTAGGTAATGAGGTATTAGCAACCGGTGCCTCATTACCTTAATCCTCAGGTGGAGTCCCACCCTCCTCATAAAAGCAAGATGCTGTTATTTTTGCGTGAGTTAGCTTCAGTTTCCCAATGTATTGTGCATTTCCACCGGGGTTAAATGCAAACACTTGTCAAGGTTTCTTACCTGTGCTTGCTTTATGAGGGCCTATTAGAAAACAGGCTTTGCAGACGCAGAGACATGGGTTCAAATCATTAGCCTTGTGATCTGGGGAAGCCACATGATATACGCTTCCTCATCCATAGAGTAGAGATAATAATATTGACCTCATAGGTTTATCCTAACAATTAGATTCTGCAAGAGATTAGTATCCCATCTCACCTTAATCTAAAAATCAATTAATGGCCAAGAAGCAAAGGAACTTGCCACCGGTGCTGTGGGCAACAACCAGTTTGGAGGTGAAGGAATAAAACCATTGCTCTGGTTGTCATTAAAATTCCAAAATTGTTTCATTTTATTACTTAGTTCCACATTTTTTCTTTTGTATTCAAAATAAGGATTTCAGGCCTTGACTTCAATTACTATCTCATTCTAGTAATGCTGCCATCTTCCCACAGCATCAGTTTTACCACACTCTATCTTTTTAGCAGAATTGTCAGAAAGTTCTCATTCTAAACCCACAATATGGCATCCTCTGTTCTTTACCACTAGATCCCTGATTCTTCAGCTCTATCTTCTATGACCTCAAACCAACTCTTTCATCTGGTAGGGTCAGAGTTCTCACCATATTGTGTTTATAGTTTTATTGGTGAAATGTAATTATACATCGTAGTGAGATTCAATGCAATACAAACATACCTACATATATCACTAGGTGTATTTCCCTGTGTATAACTGCCCCCCCAAACACACACATACACACTCACTCCCTGCTCCTCCTTCCTCTCTCCTCATACATATTAGTGAGATTGGTACTGAAACCTTCCTTGTGTGGATATAATCTTATTTGAACTGTTGTGTTCTCACCATTTTCCAGGGATATAGAATTAATGCTCAACTCTTGGTGTCCCATAAGACATGGTACCTGCCTTCAAGGGGCTCAGAGTGTAGACAGAGACAAGATGACGATAATAGAGTATAATGAGGAGCTAACTATGTTTATGAGCAAAGATTTATGGGAAAAGAGATGAAGGCGTGATTAATTCAGCCGGGGGTGGGGGTGTGGTGCGTGGAAATGCTGGGAAAGGCCTCAGAGAGGAAGTAACACGAATCAGTCATTCAAGAATGAGCACAGTTTCGTTTGGGACAGAGGAGGCAGCATGGTCGAAGCCTGAAAGTGAGCAGTCCTCCGCGACGGCATGACAACAGATGGCAGGAGGGATGGCTGAAGGTGGAGAGACATCCCGGAAGAAGCTGGCAAGAGCCAGGCTGCCAAGCACTTTGATGCTAAACCAAGAAGTCTAAAAAGAGGAGCCTCTTCCTGAATTCCTGGAGCAATTATTCTTGTGCACGCATTTTTGCCAATAATTTTTTCCTGTTTGTACTTTTGGAAAAATCTCCATATGTGTTTTATAGGCCTGTAGAGAAGCAAGACAACCCCAAAATTCTTTTGTTTCTTCCTTGGAGCAGAGTCCCTGGGGTTGGAGACAGCATAACACAGATGAAAAGTACAGGCAGGAGGACTGAGCTCGCTGTCTGCTGCTCTCACCGTCCCCACTTCTAACTGGGTGAACTCAGGCAAGTTATAGCACCTCTAAATGTCACTTTCTTCCTTTGAAAATGAGGATGGTGACAGTCTGCATATGATAGGGCTCTTCTGATGATTCAGTAATGGCTTAGCAAATGTGTGCTGCTCATTATTTAATAAGTATTAATTGACCACTTATTACGGCGCAGGACCTATGCTAGATTCCTATGTATGGTAACAAGTTAAACAGACCGGGGATTTGTAGTCTCATAATAATTTTTATTATCTATTATTATTAAAGGAGATCTTTAAAATACCATTAAAATGCATTAATGTGTTTCAGCCATATTAATACCCTATTCATAGTTGGACTAGTTCCCTCTTGCCCTGTGTCTGGAGTGTGCCACATTACCCGTCAGCTCACAAGAGCTGCCACCCTCATGCTCCTGTAGCTCCCGCATTGACACTCTGGTGCACCCTTCATGGGGTTGTTGATCTAACCATGCTCAGTAGGTGTAGTGACGTGGCAGGGCTTCAGATGAGAGCAACCTCAGACGGATGGACATGCTTTCTTGAAGCAGGTGCTGGACATGGATCCAGCTGGCAGAACTATTCTTAAAACCGGCAATTAGTAGAGCTCAGGAAAGTAGAACTCCAGAACTGTGGGATTCCATAACGAAGGACTCACGTTTTTGCTGTTGGCAAAGTGAGAACACAAAAGCAAACGCTGCTGGCGTGTATGATAAAGGGATGCACCTGTTGGTCTCCAAGGAGTAGAGTCACCTGCAGCAGAGAAAGGGCATTCAGGTATATTATGGGTTGAGACTTAGACATCATCCTTAGAGACAACTTGGGTCTGCAGAGGCACTGGAATGACTAGGCAGAGTGACTTGGGCAGGTCACCAAGTACAGCAATACACCAAGTACACCAAGTACAGCCAAGTTCAGCAATATTAACCTCTCAGTACAACTATAAGAACAAAATTTATTAAAGCGTCTATTGTTTTAATTTGGCCTCTACTTATTTGCTTCTCAGTTTAGCTTTTTGCTTTAATTTGTTTTTCTTAGCGGCTATATATCCTGGGTATGGATTATTTTTGGCTACCAATTGCCTTCTTTTCCCTCAAGGAGAAATCCTAAAATGTCTACCAGTAGCATCCCAACCTATAATCAGGAATGGGGTGCAAAGATACACTCTCCTCTGTGCAATCACTCTCTTTAATCTCCTTGCACATTCTTTCTCTTGTTTCCTTTTGGTTCGCCTAATAATTACTCTGAGTTCTGTTCTGAACAGGGTTTATGATTCTTAATTTATGAAAGCTGTAGCTTTCAAGATTAATGTTAGGCAGTGGCTTTTGTTTTAAACATCTTTGAAAATGCCCTCTTAAAAATTTTTCAAACTTAAAAAAGATACTAAAGGCAGATATGATCCTTACAGATGCTGAGATTTAGATGCTTGGGATGGGCAAAATTTGAAAGTCTGACTGTCTATGTTCCACAACTTACACTACTTCAAATTATGTTTTGTGAAAGATTGTCCAGGCTTCACTGACATATGTGTAGTGCTTTGGACCTATGACACTGTGCCTTCAAATACAAAGGAATATCTTATGTGTATTAAACACCTCATGTGTAACTTAGAAATTATTCTGAAGAAATAGATCTCCCGGGAAGTCATGAGTTGTAATAAAATACGTTATGCTTATTAGAAAATTAGAGGTAGTGGATGAAGCCCGCCGGTCAAGAGGACAGCCTGAGACAGCCTTAACCGGAGTTAAACAAACAACCACGAAACAAAACAATTCTGTGATTACGTTGGAGAGGTGACAAACAGCTTCTGGGAGAAACCATGTGGTGCATTTGCAGCTGACCTCTCACCTGCATCAGCCACGTGGTGAGTCAATACCTTTTCACCTGGAGTAACCTGGCTGAATATAGCAACTGTGCTGGCACTATCCCTCAACAGGTAGAGTCACATCCCCAGTCCCACCTGGACTTTACAACGAAGTAAGGGTTATTTCTGAACCAAACCAGTAGTGAGCTGTAGATGGTGACAAATAGCAGTAGAAGAAGCAGGGAAGGCAGGGAAGCAGGAACTGCAGCCATTCTCACAGGCTGTGAAAGCCAGGCAGACCTCAGTCACTGCGCCCCAGAGGTGTTGAAGGAGGGCATTATCTTGGGGAGGGGGGGCTCCATTGTCCAAAAACACCTTGTCTTTAACCCTGTCTGGAAAAAATAATAATAATAAATTCTAGATGTTTAGGACTAACTGCCTGGTGGGGATCAGGTTTGGAGAGACATCACAGAAGGGATGAAGCCAAAGTTGAGGTAATGGGCATGTGCCGTCATAGCTCCAGTCGGCCCCAGGCTGGCTGCCATCAACTTCCCACGGTTGACATGGAGACCAGCAGCTGAACCAGCGTGTATTCCAGGTTTGAAAGGAGAGCTCAGACAATGCTTTGACTGATGTTGCAAGTTGAGTCTGGATCAGTCAGGGCGAAGTGCGAGGGTCAAATGGGAACTTCACCACACTGGCCTTGGCTCAAACAGTCAATTCACTTATATTCAGTAGCGATTACCAAGCATAAATTATATGTAAAGTACTGTGGGCACAATGCCCCCCAATAATTTGCAATTTGGTGGGAAAAATGAAACATACAAAAGTAACCATATGGCAAAAAATATTAGTTCTTTCAGAGAGATAGCAACAAAGAATTAGGCTGGATTCAAAAGTAAAAGAGAAGAAGCAGGACATGGTGGCACATGCCTGTAATCCCAGTACTTGGGAGGCTGAGACAGGAGGATCGCAGGTTCAAGGCCAGCTTCAGCAACTTAGTGAGACCAGACCCTGTTTCCAAATAAAAAAATAAAATAGGGCTGGGGGTTGTAACTCGGATGTAGAATGCCCTTGGGTTCAATTCCCAGTACCACAAAAAAAAAAAACCAAAAAAACAGAGAATATATCTTAGGAAGATATCCTTTTTTTTTTTTTTTGGTGGCGGGGGGGGGGCGTACTGGGGATTGAACCCAGGGGCAGCATTCTACCTCTGAGCTACATCCCCAGCCCTATATAATTTTTTTTTTTTTTGCGGTACCGGGGATTGAACACAGGGGCGTTCTACCTCCGCGCTACGCCCCCGGCCCTATTTTTTATGCATTATTTTGAAACCGGGTCTCACGAAGTTGCGGAGGACCTCACTAAGGAGAGAGAGAGAGAAAGAGAGAGAGAGAGAGAGAGAGAGCAAGAGCTGAGGCTGGCCGCGAACCTGGATCCTCCTGTCTCCGCCTCCCAAAGTACTGGGATTACAAGTGTGCGCCACCACGCCCGGCTTAATTTTTTATTTTGAAAACAGGGTCTCATTAAGTTGCTGGGGCATCACCACATTGCTGAGACTGGCTTCACATCTGAGATCCTCCTTTCTCAGCCTCCCAAGTACAGATATTATAGGTGTGCATCACCACACCCGGCTTTATGAAGATATCGAAAAAGACCTCATGGGAGGCATTGACTTGGGAATGATTCTGAGAAGTCAAGGCCTAGGAAAAGGAGAGTATCCTAGATAGAGAAGATCTCAGAAATATCCTGAGCCAGCCTATGTTTCCTTTAACCACAATTGTCAAAACAAAGGGAACCCACTGTATGTCATTTATGTCACCTCCAGCCTACCTTGCCTTTTCTGCATTATGTCTAACCTGGTAAACTGTGATTGAAGCGGGGGTCCAGCCCACATAGATACTTCCCCCCAAATCAAAGCATTAAATTTTAGGTTAAAGATTGATATTTTCATAGTATATCTAACAATGGGCTGAGATTCAAAGCTTTTACAGTTGAGCTCTGGTCTTATTGACTTAAAACATCTTAATAACACTTAAAATATTATAAGAGTCACTGGACCCTGAGTCCGTGCCCAGAGTCTGTAAAATGTTCTCCGTGCCTGCCCTGCCTCTGCTGGCGCAGGCACTAGGTGTAGGGAAGAAGGCGAGAGAATGTAGGACAAGTCCTACTGGCCCGGCAAGGGTCCCACCTAATTCCTCATGACGCGTCTAGTGCAGGTGACATGCTTGCTAAGGTGTGGATAGGCACTTAATTTCATGGAGAGTAGGAGGTGTGGGTTCACCTTTTATTTTTTTTACAGTGATGTATTATCTGAATGATACTCATTCTTCCTTGAGCCTGGACTTCGCGCTACAAGCACCAACTGGATGTCATTTTAAAATAAGAAGAAGTCACTGAAAGACAGTGATCCACATCCTTGTCGTGGAGGAAGAGCTGGTTGAGAAGTGCTTCTTGGTCAGGATTAACTGGAAGGAAAAAAACCAGCAGGGAGAGACAAGCTGTGGGTTTCTTACCCCAGTCCCCACAGAAGCTATGCCGTGAAAGGGTTCCTGACCCACGGACACACAGCAAGTTGGACAGGGCACCAACTCTTCTTTTTGAGAAGTAGAGGAAGAGAGAGAAATTCTCTTGTTCAGGGTGTTTGAAGGATGGCTTCCCAGTTTCGGCAGCTTCGGATCCTGGTGTGGAAAAATTGGCTAGGTGTCAAAAGGCAGCCGGTGAGTGAAAAAAAAAAAAAGGATGGGGGCACAGGCACAGGGGGATCCTCCAGGAAGTCCTAAAATATGATGTTAATGAGAAGTAGAAAGAAAAACATTCCAAGGTATTTTTTGAAGCAGGGAATGAGATGTTTAGGATTCATCCCTCCATCTGTCTTTTAGCTAATGGGGCGAGTCTTAGCATGCCCCCAAAGCAGCTTTTGATTTCAGTAAATTAAAAGAGTAAATCAGGACATGCCCTGGGCAAGGGAAAGGATGTGCCCTATTACTTGTTGAATTGGAACTAGTGTTGAATTCTGGGTTCAGGCCAAAATGCCTTTGGAATTTTTCTCAATGAATTTAGTTAAACATGGGATGAACAAAAGTAAAGTAACATTAGAAATCATTTGAAAGGGGAACAAAGGTACTGGAAAACCAAAAGTGATAGAAAGTTTGGCTGAAAAGTAAGATATAGAACAGAAATAGTTTGTTGGCTCTTGGCATAGAAAAGCTTCTAAGAAATTGTATCTACTGGAAGTGCCAAACAGGCGTGTGTGTGTGTGTGTGTGTGATGTTTTAAGAATATTATTGAATCACTTTACTGTCACAGTCTGTCCTCTTTTTGCTCATTGAGACATCTTTTTTTGTGCTCTTACATTTATGTTTGATTTTCAAGTTACAAAGCTAGCTATTAGAGCCTCACCAGGTAGAGTCCAAGGAGACTGAGGAAGGAATTGGTTTCCATGAATTTTCATACATTCAGGAGAATGTTTGAAAACCAGGGAGATCCAAAAAGAAATTCAATATACTTCATTTTAGAGTCATAATTCCACCCTCAGTTGTGTAATATAAATATGCAAATAATATGCATCACAGAAACCAACATCTTATCTATGCACCTTATCTCGCTCTAGGCTCGCTGGCTGTACCTGAAACCTTGCTTGGTATTCTGATGTGTGTAGTAAGAGAAGGAATCAGATGTTCTTTTACTTGTGTGGATTTGATGGGCAGGGTTTAAAATCACAAGGTGTCATATGATCTCATGGGTGTGTTGGACATAAAATTATAAAATCATTAACATTTTTTGTTAACTTCACAAGGAGCATAAAAGAAAAATTCCCCACAGTTGTCACGTGGTTGATGCTGGGTGGCATTCAGTAGGGAAGGAGTCCCGGGTGTGTGGTCAGAGCAGGAGAGCTGTGCTCCTGCCAGTGTTCCTCCTGTGACTAGTATAGCATATAGTACAGCACTGCTGTTCCACTTGTAAATGGGCATGAGGTCTGCCACATCTAACCTACAGTGTATTAAGACCTAAGTGTGCTTCTATATTTCAAAGTGCTTTATAAGTGGTGAAACACTTAGCAAATACACTGTTGAGGGACTTGGGGTAATGTGTGTCATGTTTTATTCAGAGTAATGGTGAAAGGAAATCCAGGAGAAGGGTGTGGGAAAGGGAAGGAAGTTTATATAAAGTTTAGAAGAGATGAAAATTCAATAGTTAAGAATGAAAGCTCAGAGTAACTGAAAATTGGTAAATCTGTTGTTGTCAATAAACTAAATTTGAGGTTGTATGTTTTCCTTATGACTCTTAGAAATTATATAAAAAGAACTAACTTAAAAACTTCAGTTGAATAATTTTTTTATTGGGAAATTTTATCCTTAGAAATTTTAATAAGTTCTTTCCTCATCTATAAAGTAGTGGTTATATATTGACAATTCAAGATTTTCCTCCATTTTAGTCAGTTTCTGCTGGATATGGTGGCATATTTAAAGGAGTTGCAAGTTGAATATGCTACATGTGTTTCACCATGATACCATGGTAACTTCCCAAGATAACACATATATTATACATGATATATTATTCCCATGTAGCTAATACCCCTAAAAATCCACTGGTAATTATACTTTTCCTAGGGCAGGATAATACACAAGGTAGTTGGGACATGGAATGATTCTGATCTTAAGTGTGCCTTGAGAGACTGGGGCCCAGGACAGAGAAGTCTTGGTTGTAAAATTGAGGTCAGCAGAAGATCAGAATTTGGGGAAATACTGAAGGCCTACCTGAACCCATTATGACCCACCAGAGGGACAAGAGTGGCCTATAAAAGACAAAGTGGTGGCAAAAGGAGAAGGAAGGAAAATTCTAAGTGGAGAACAAAAAAGGTCAAGAAAGATATATTTCTTCTGTCATCGTTTTGCCTGGAGCTAGCTCTAGCTTTCAGCATAGGAAAGGAGACTCAAAGAAACAAGTGGGGAGGATCTGTATGTCGTGGCATTACACCTTAGAGGGAAAAGAGTGGAAAGAAGAGGTTGGAAAGTGAGGATTAAAGACCTCAAGGAGAGAAAATGAAAAAAGTGTGATAAGAGAAAATATAGACAGATTAGGAGACTGAGAATGTGGAAAGGAGGTGCATAGAAACTTCAGAAGAAGATATAATGAGTGTGGAGGAACTGGAGTTGGTCATCCACCAAGCAATCTCTTCTAATGCAGGTATTATTTATCTCTGTATTCATGATCATCCTGAAATTGGCACTTTAAAAATAGACTTTCATATCCAAGAAAATAGAATTTAAGTTGTATGACACTGGAAATGCATTGTCCTTACTGAATGTTAAGGGAAAATGCCATTATGCCCACCATGACAACCTCCCTTAATTTTTAAAGGACTCCATCACAAAGCAAGGTGGTGGGAGAGACAGTTGTTAAGGGAAGAGTAGGAATCGATTCATGGAAAAGCAGATACCATACGAGAAAAAAAGAAAAAAAGAAAAAGAAACATATAATAAAAATATTAAGGTAGATTGAGGATTCTTAAGGAAATATATTTGTTATAAAAGTATATGTATGCTGGAATACAAATTGAGAAAAGAATTACAAATGGCAATACAGGTCTAAGAAATAAAAGGGATAAGCTAAGTGCTGAGTCTGGCAATGAGTTTTGAGGTTGATCTCCCTCAAAATTGCTCTTGAAGTAAATGTCTTTCTTTTGTTTTATACAATCAAATATTAAAATTATATAATATTTTTGATTGTCTAATTGTCTTAATTTTACAGAGTACCAGAGAGCTCAAGGGATTTATCCAAGATCACATAGTGAATAAGGACCAAAATCAAAATGATGAATCATGAGTCATTATTCTGATTCACGATTCAGTCAATCATGAATCCATTCTTCACATTATTGCTCCTGAGTTGAGCTCTCTTTCCCAATATTCTTTGAACTCTGCTCAGAGTTCAGCCCACCAAAGAAGAGATCATATCTGTTAAGGAGACCTTAGATATTGCCATTTTTAAATATTTATGGTGATATCAATTCTCAATTATATTGAAAAAATTGATACTTAGAGAAGAGTGAACAGTACACATTAAACATCAACAGAAATGTTACAGAATAGAGAAAATCAATTAGATGCAGTTGCTACCCTGCTGGGCTTGTAATTTAACTGTACAAATGATGGGAAAATGAAGATATATTCCAGAGGAGATGCTTAGCGATAGGGAGTTCCACCTAATGAGATGCTAGTTAATGACAGGAAACAGAGTCCTGGGACAGCCAAGAGCTGCAGGCTGAAAGGCTAGATAATACAAAATGAGAGTTTATCTTTCATTAAGTGGACGGGTCCTGAATAAGCACATCAAGGAGGGACTTCGAGTCCTGGCATAAGTGGGTTCTAATTCCAAACTTCCGGCCTGAAGAAGGAAAATTAATGTCAGTCGATTATTTTCTGTTGCAATTATTTAGCTAGTGATTCTTGCTATTGCTCGGTTGATGATAGAACCAGCTCTTGTGGACATTCCTGTAATTTGCTAAAGTGACATTTCAAATTAAACTTGATTCTTCCCCTCACGATCCCTGCCTTGTTCATACAATTTCCTTTGATCGCGACTCGAGGAAGAGGAAGTAAGCCTTAGCTTCAAAATTTTGAAGCAGATTGGTCTATACATTAAAATAGTTTTTAGATTGGAACAATTTAGGATTAATTCCAGATTTAATTCTAAATCAGATTAAATAAACTAGGTCCTGCACAATTCACTCTACTGTGTGGTCAAATGGTCCAGACCCTTTTACTTCTTCTGGATCTGGACCATTTATTCCCTTAATTCCTTTTTAAAAATTTTAATTCATTTTATTTTATTTCATTTTTATACTTTTATTGGTATATTATAATTATACATCATAGTGAGGTTTAAAGTCATACAAACAAACATGCACACAGGTCTTGGTGTGTTTCCTTTCAGGTCCCACCCCACTACCCACCTCTCCGAATACATAATAGTGATATTGGTAGCAGTACTTTCATACATGGGCATAGCATAATTGGAACTGTTTCTTTCATCTGTTCTTCCTTTCCCTCTCCCCCTATCTTCTTCCACTATTCTACTGGTCTCTCTCCTCAATTATCTAAAGTCCCCTTTGTTTCCTATTTTCTCTCTAGTCCCCATATTACAGGAGAAATCATTCGACCCTTGACTTTCTGAGACTGGCTGATCTCACTGTAGCATGATATTCTCTAGTTCCATGATTTTTGACAAAGGAGCCAAAAACCTACACTGGAGAAAAGACAGCCTTAACTCTTTTCAGTTGTACAAAAATTTTAGTTGTACCTGTTGATTATGATGCCTGACACACAGTAGACATGCATATTTGAAAAAAAATGTTGTTAATAAAAAAAGTAAAAGGTGAAGCTATTTCAGAAATGGGAGAAACAGAGAAATAAATTGGCTTAATATCTAATAAACATGTGTTGTTTCTATATACATCATAGAAAATTGCCCAAAAGGCATTTTAATCTGTAAGTATGGAATTCAGAAAAGTTTCTTGATCCCAATTTTCAGCTGAGTCCTATATATGGATGGCAGTGTTGAGTAGTAGAAAACCCAAATGATTGAGAACGCTTGGCCTCTTGTATTTCCTCATTTGGGGTGTGGAATTAAGGTTTATTCCAGACCTAAAGTACCAAGATCTTATTTTAGAGAGTGAACTTTGGAATCCTTTTGTTGTGATAAATAACAGCCATCCTTGTCTTACAGGACAATGCAAAACAAACAAACAATAAAAAAACGGGGAGGATAGGAAAGGAAGGAAGAGGCAGTATACTTTATATTAGGGAAGGTTGGACAATTTTTATTTTCGTGTTTGTGATAAAAATGATTCTAGGTTACAGGAAGACTTTTAAGTGACTTTCAATACTCTGTAACATTAAAATAATTTAGAAAACTATTTTATTAGTCTCAAGGCTTAACTAATAAAAGTATAATATTCAAATCAAAGAGAACTAATAATCTGTTCTGTAGTGGTTTATCTATTATAGCTTAGTGGTTAACTGTGCCAGACTCTCCAGGTTAAGACAACAACTCTACTGTTTAGTGGCTTCTGGAGAGAAAATTTACTTAGTCTTGTCAAGATTCTATTTTGCTATCTGTGAGAGGAAATGAGATTTTTATGTTAAATGAGATAATGCGTGTAGAGTGTTAAACAGCATATTCCACATTCTAAGCAGTCAATGCATATTAGCTATTATTTTTTGGAGTACTATATTGACTTCTGACACTAACTATAAGAAGACCACCTGACGAGAAGAATTTATCCTGGGAAAGATATTTTGAAAGATTTAATAGAGAATGGTTGAAGATACCCAGGAGGAGAGGAGACTATCTTTTTCAAATACTAGCAGAATTCTCACATGGAAGTGGAGGCCAAATTAAGACAAATGAGTGGAAGTTATGGGAAGGGAGGGTTTACCTTCATATAAACAAAACTATTAGACAATATTAGTTGTCCAATGATGAAGAAATCTCATGAGATAGTGAACTTCCTATCACTGCAAGCATTCAAGTCGAGGGTGGATGGCCATATGGCAGAGATGTTTGCCCTAATTCTTGGTGTACCAGTCATTCTGGACTTGTTTCTGTTCCTGGAATATTCTACCTTCTTTCTCATCTGTGGGTCTTCATCCATATGTTCCCTCTGCTGGAAAGACTCCTACTTCTTTCTCACACTCTATCCAACAGTCCTATCTTTTCTTCTTCCTGACTCTTTTTATCTTTCAGGTTTTAGACTCCTCATTCCTCGATTTATCTTTCTCTCACATTCTTTACTTCCTACATCAGAGCTTTATCCTTTCAGCCATAATTTTTTAAAAAAATATTTTCCTTCCTTGAAAGACTGCAAACTTTAATTTCTCTATCTTCCATGGCTGGTACACAGTCGGTGCTCAATAATTTTTTGTCGTAATGAATATGCAAACCTTATATAAAGGATCACTGTCTTGTTTGATGAACTCTAAGTTTCCTTAAGACTCTCCAAGACTATAATTTCATGAAGGGGAATGGAAACTCTTCATTCTAGACATTTTATTTTTATTTGTTTTCAGACTTTGGCAAGTAATCTCTATTGAAATTTAGAAAGAGTAGAAAGAGTACTTACATGCAGAGCCATTCATTTTTGGCATAACCAAGTTCACAGCACCCTAGTGCAAGGGGCACAAACTTAATATAGGGGCCAATACAGTTAATATGGCGATATGAACTAGACCAACCATGAGAAAGTAGGGCACAGCAGTATCTACGATGAAATAGAGTACATGTGACCTATCTGAATGTTTTCACATCGCATTCAAAACAACAAGAACAACAAACCTGTGAGCAAGAGGCAGAACCCTCCGTGGGTCTCATTGGGCCTGTCCACCACCGGTCTACCACCCAGCTCCAGGAGGATCAAGACTCAGTAAAGAAATTGACAAAATCTCCAAATGATACTTCAAAGTAGTTTTCTCAAATTTTGAAATATGCAGTAAAACTTATTAATTTGAAAGTCACCTGTACCTTATTTTCTTATTTACCTCTTACTGAAAATGATAATAAGATAATCACAATGGTAGACACAATTAGAGTCAGATGGATGAGCAGGAATTAGATAGAATAAAGGGTTCTGAATCATGCTAAGTCAGATCAGCCACACTCAGAAAACCAAGGGTCATATGTTTTTTTCTAATATGTGGAAGGTAGGGAGAAAAAAGGAAAGAAAAAGGACTTCATGAAAATTAGGAGACTACTAGAGTAGTGAAAGGGGACTATGGGAGAGAGGAGGGGCAGGAAAAGGGAGATAATGAAACTGACCAAACCATTTTATATGCATATATGGATGCTTCACTGTGAATCTCACTATCATGTACAATTAGGGTTAGCATCAATTTTTTTTTTTTTTTTTTTTTTGCGGTACCAGGGATTGAACACAGGGGCGTTCTACCTCCGCGCTACACCCCCGGCCCTATTTTTTTTATACTTTATTTTGAAACCGGGTCTCACGAAGTTGCGGAGGGCCTCACTAAGGGGGGAGAGAGAGAGAGAGAGACAGAGAGAGACAGAGAGAGACAGAGAGAGAGAGAGAGAGCTGAGGCTGGCCACGAACCCGGATCCTCCGGTCTCCACCTCCCAAAGTACTGGGATTACAAGCGTGTGCCACCACGCCCGGCTCAATTTTTTAAAAAAAGAAGGGCTTTGATGAGGTAATGATGTGAATGACCTAAAGTTAAAATTACGTTTCGCCCAGATTTTTCAGAAAATCAGATGCGGGTGATTTTCAAAGATTGGACACAGTAGTTCTTACCAAATGCAGAGGCAAATGTTACTAGATAATTTAATCTAGTTAATGGGTATTCTAGATCAGCTCTAAATAAAAATTTTAGAGTGAATCCATATTTTATTGATTCAAGGAATTACTTAAGATTTATATCTGTAATTTTTTAAGAATCAATGCTTCATCTTTATTTGAAATTAAAATTAAGAAAAAATGGAAAGAAGTATATCTGTAATTTCGAGTGGACGAATTCACCGACTGCAAGATTACAGAAATGTACCCCAGTTTAGTCATTAATTCCCCCACGTTTAGCACTTGCATGGAGCAAGAGAGTTCATGGATATGAGGCTTTTTTTTTAGAAAATTTCATTTCCTGTTTCTTCATCTTTTGCTTTAGTCTTTTAAACTGGGTCTTGATTTGTCAAAAGTCATGTAGAGATCTTTTAAATAATTTCTAAGCTTTTTATTTTGAAATAATTCCAAATTTAAAGAAAACTGGCCAGAACAGTACAAATGACTTGTTTTTCCCCTAGAGCCATTTGAGATGGGTGCCTCCACGGCCCTGGATATTTTAGTGTGTATTTCCTGCAAATAAACATAACCCAATATCACTGTGCAGTCCTCAGACTGAATTTAAGAGTCACCAATTGTCGGAAGTGTGGCCTCTGCAGCAAAAGGATCCCATTCAAAGCCACGTGCTACATCGAGTTTTCGTGTCTCTGGTCTCCTTCACTCTGTCATCATTTCTCAGTGTTTCTTTGAATTTTATGACAGCGACACTCTTGAACCTTCATGACAAGTTGTTTAGTAGTGCATCTGCTGTTTCCTCATTTTAGAGTCAGGTTATTCATCGTTGGCAAGAATATTATGGAAGCTATGCTGCCTTCCACCCACTACATCACATCAGATGGTGCATGATGTCAATTTGTCCCATTTTGTGGCAAAATGTTTTGAGACTGTGCACATATCCCATTCCTCATTAAGTTTTCAATTTATTTGTCTGATTGCTTTTGTATTTATTCGTGTCTGTGTAAACTTGTAGTTTCCTAGTTTGTTCGATTAGAATTTTATTATCAAAGTCGATATTAAAGCTGGGCATGGTGGCACACGCTTGTAATACCTGTACTTGGGAGGCTGAAACAGGAGGATTGCAGACTCCTGGCCAGCCTCAGCAACTTAGTGAGATCCTCTGCAACTTTGTGAGACCTTGTTTCAAAATAAAAGAATAAAATACGGCTCGAGAATAAAAATAATAAAATATGGCTGGAGGTAGAATGCCCCTGGGTTCCATCCCCAGTACCACACACACACACACACACACACATACACACACGGATTTTAATGTTCAAATTTGGCAGGTGGTACTCAGATTTTACCCCAGGCTGCTATTTGTGTACTTGGATTGGTTCTCATTATTCTTTGATGGTCTCTGAGCAGCATATCTATTAACCTTCTATCAATCAATCTACTCACATCTATCTATCCATCTATCATCTATCTATCTATCTATCTATCTATCTATCCATCTATCATCTATCTATTCTATTTATCATCTATCTTTCTGTATGTATTCTCTAGCTCTCTCCAGGCTTGAAAATAGTGATATCTCAATTGCAATGATCATACATAATTACCAGATGTCCACTAAAAGGAGCTAGAATTTTCTCAGGAAACAGAGTGTTTTCAGGGCTGGAACAAATGTCTTCTTTACTCCACGTGGGTCCGGACACTCCACACCTGCCCATCTCACTGCCAGTGTGCTCTTCACTCTGTTAGAGACCACTCCCCTCACCGGGTCACTGCGGCACCCACAGTCCTTGTGTGGACATCACCTAAGCACTTCTGAAGTGAGTTTTTTTTTTTTAGAAAAAGAAGGAGAAGAGAGAACATAATAGGACATTTCAGTAGCAAATAAACTCTGAAGAAATCAAAGACCCCAAGATTTACCAAAATATCCCCATAAAAATCATCAAGTTAGATCAATCAAAAGACAACTTAAAAATATTCCATAGTATATGCCCTTTATTTTATTATTTTCATAATTTTAGCATAGTGATGAGTATGAAACGTTGGGGTATCTGCAACAATCCTAGTGTCATTTTTAAATATCCACGATTTCACTTGGTGACAATGTCACAGGTACTTCTAATGACACTGTGGTTCATGGCCTACATTATCATTAATGGAAATGATAAATTTCAATTACAAGCTAGAGAAAATAAAAAATTTAAACTTTTCCCCCTCTCTGATTCAGGTTTCTAAATGCCCTAAATTCTATCCACTAGATAATCTCAAAGAAACTTTACAACAAAAATATTCCAGGACTTTATGAACAATCCTGCTGGTTAGGTAAAGTGACAGACATCTAGTTCCACTGACCTCAAAGTGGAGTTCATGGACCAGCAGCATCACCTATCTGGGAGCTTTCTAGAAATGTAGAATCTCAGCCCCACTTCATATCTAAATCCAAATCTTCATGTTGGCAAGCTCCCACATGACTCAGCATCCACATTAATGTCTGAGAAGTGCTGCTTTAGATGAAGCATGCATTCCAGCTGTGATCAAACCAAACACTTTTGAATTCCTTAGATCCACAGTGAACTTCTTCCATTAAAAAAAAAAAAAAAACTTGATCTTATACCCAAAGTCTAAGAAGTTGGTGACAAGCCTACTGGAGAGGAGAATAGTGTTCTTAGACACACACACTAGAGATTTTAGCAGAACATTTAGGTTAAGAGTTGCTGAAGGATCAATAATTAATTGGGTTTGGGTGGCTTTGTAGCACTGAGAGCCATAGGTAGAAAGTCTGAGATTTGGCAGAAGCAAACTGTCTCTGAAAAGTGGGGGAGGGAAGATAACAAATGTGTCTGCAGAACCAGACCAAAACAATTCCAAGTTTAACTCTATTAAATACAGGCAGGCTTTATTCTCTCTGGTTTGGTTTGAGCACTATAACTGTTTGCATATTACAGTTAATGTTCTTGTGAATATGTGTTTTTCACTGCTCTGGAGCCGATTTTATAGATGTATAAAATATTAAACAGTAACTTTTGAACTGAATCATGCCTACATAGGGAGAAACAGAAGTTGCTAATGTGCCTTAAAGTGAAATTCTCTAACAGATATTCAAATTTCCATGTAGTATTCATTTTTGAGCACCTATTTTTGTACCAGGTAGTGAAAATTCAGGAATGAATGATATATTGTACTTACCAATAAAAGAGCTATCTTCTCATTTGAGAAATCAGCGTCCCCCCCCCAAATATTGACTATACCATTAGGTTAAGTTCTATGATAGAAGCAGGTACAGAATATTCTAGTAGCTTGGGGGGGTGCAAAGAACTTCAAGTTCCTGTTTGCTCATCTACTCACTGATCCAATTATTCTCTCTTTCTCTGTCTCTCTCTCCCTCCCTCCCTCCCTCCCCTTTCTCTCTCTCTCTCTCCTCTTCTCTCTCTCCTTTCTCTCTCTTTCTCTCTCTCTCTCTCCCTCCCTCCCTCCCCTTTCTCTCTCTCTCTCTTTCTCTCTCTCCCTCCC
>PVJS01013337.1:18570-42302 GCA_004027185.1 Glis glis | reverse complement strand
TTGAGTTGACTCTTGTGCAGGGTGAGAGGTAAGGGTTCAGCTCCATTTTTCTACAGGTAGATAACCAGTTTTCCCAGCACCATTTGTTGAAAAGACTGTCCTTTCTCCAACGTATGTGTTTGGCGCCTTTGTCAAAAATCAATTGGCTATAAGTTTGTGGACTTGTTTCTGTATCTTCTATTCTGTTCCACTGGTCTATAATAGCCAAAGCAATTCTCAGCAATAAGAACCATGCAGGAGGCATCACAATTCCTAACTTCAAATTATACTACAGAGCTATAGCAATAAAATCAGCATGGTACTGCCAGTTAAAAATTTAAAATTTAAAAGGTTTCCTTGTTGAGATTATACCAACATCATTCTCAGTGCTACATGGGGGGGGGCGGGGGGGAGGGACACCAAGAGCTGTGTGCATGTATGTTAACACCAAACTGATACTCATTGTGATGTGAGACTACAATGCACCAATAAAAACATATTTTAAAAAAAAAGGTTTCCTTGTCCACAGAGGAGACAGTGTTGCCACTATCCTCTGTGGTTCCCACAGCCGCCCTTACATCCTTGATGTGCCTGCAAGATTTGTCCACTCTCCCTAACCTCCAGACCCCTTCTAGCACTCAGGTCTTGCAGGGTTGGAGCTCCTAACGGGCAGTGCTCACCCGCCCATGGGTTCCACCACGATGTCCCGAGGACGATCCAGGTTCTCCCAGATGAGTACTGTCCGCATGCTGCCATCCGTGTTGGCCACTTCAATCCGGTCTGTACCTACCAAGAAGTAAAGGCAAAGATATTAACTCCAGTCTTGTTCATTCACCTTCTTACCCTCCACGCCCAGCACAGAGCCCGGTATGCAGTAGATGCTCAGTAAATATTCTGTGACAGATGCACATTGCATATTTAGTGAGGACTGACTGATCGAGCAAGTCTTGGGTGGGACCCCAGAATTTGCATGTCTAACAACTTCCCCAGGAATGCTGATGCTGCTGGTCCAGGGACCACACTTAGAGCAGCACTGGTGTCACGCGTTCCTCTCGCCTTCCGCACCCACCTGAAATGCCTGCTGTACCCAGACAGCGATGGAAGGAAAACCACAGGGCATAGGTTCATTATCTGAAACGCTTCAAAACATTTCCAAGCATCAACTACATCACAGAAGTAGCTACCGTTTACCAAACAAATGCCAAACCCTTAGATGTGAGCTACTTGCTTCAGCTCTAGAGCAGCCCCACCACTTCTGACCCACCAAGGACTGCAGGTCGAGAAATCATGCAGTCCAGGAGGGGCACTGGACCCCTGCTACCTGAGGCCAGGGGTTTTTGTTTGTTTGTTTAGTACTGGGGATCGAACCCAAGGGTGTTCTGCCTCTGAGCTACACCCTCAGCATTATTTTATTTTTTATTTTGAAGCAGGGTCTCACTAAGTTGCTGAGGGTCTCACTACCTTTCTGAGGCTATCTTTGAACCTGCGATCCTCTTGTCTCAGCCTCCCCAGTTCTGGGATTATAGGCGTGCACCACTATGCCCAGCAAGGCCAATTTGTTTTATTTATTTTTTATTTATTTATTTATTTTTTGCGGTACCAGGGATTGAACCCAGGGGCATTCTACCTCCAAGCTACACCCCCAGCCCTATTTTTATTCTTTATTTTGAAACAGGGTCTTGCTAAGTTGCGGAGGGCCTCACTAAGTAGCTGAGGCTAGCCACAAACATGGATCCTCCGGTCTCAGTCTCCCAAGTACTGAGATTACAAGCATACGCCACCACGCTGGACCCAATTTGTTTTAAATAAGGGGAACCCCAGGCAGCCAGGCCACAGCTCCCTATACATACCTGCATCTGTCCAGTACAGCTTGTTGGTGACCCAGTCAATGGCCAGGCCTGCAGGGCTTTCCAAACTGGTATCCACTACCACCTGGGCAGGAAGCAAAGCTGGATTCACCAAATGCACTCCCAAACTCCACCAGTTCCCAAGGGATGGGAAGCCCTTACCCTGGAGAGGGCAGATTCTGCCCCTCAATCTCTACCCTCTCTGAGCACCTGGGTCCATGCTGGGCCCTACCTCCTGTCCTGTTCCATCCCACTTGGCCCTGCTGATGGTGTCAGTGCTGACATCTGTCCAGTACACATGGTCATCCCGGGAGTCCCAGTCAAGGGCCACAGCACTGCGCACGTCAGCCAGTGGGATGACATCGTCGGACAGGTCCTCTGTGTCGAAGCTGATCCGACGGATGTCCATCCTTCGGGCAAAAAGCAGGAACTTGTCAAGACCTGATCAAAGGCCGAGAGGGGTCTTCTTTTAATGCTCTAAATCCAGTAACAGTGACAGACACAGACGCTCACCTGTGTGACACCTGGGTCAATCACACTTCCTGGGACTTGGTGCCCTCTGCCCCCTACTCTTTTTTTTTTGTGTGTGTATGTGTATGTGTGTGGTACTGGGGATTAAACCCAGGGGAATTCTATCTCTGAGCTACATCTCCAGCCCTGTTTTGTTTTTTATATTTATTTATTTATTTATTTTTGTGGTACCAGGGATTGAACCAGGGGCATTTTACCTCCGAGCTACACCCCCAGCCCTATTTTTTATACTTTATTTTGAAACCGGGTCTCACGAAGACCCCCACAGATGCTCAAGTCCCTATGTAGAATGGCATGGTATTTGCATATAACCTATACACATCCTTGCATATGCTTTTTGTGTGTGGGTGCAATAATGAGAATTGAACCTGGGGGCATTCTACCTCCAAGTTATACCCCCAGCCCTATTTTATTTTTCATTTGGAAACAGGGTCTTGCTAAATTGCTGAGAGATTCACTAAGTTGCTGAGGCTGGCTTCGAACCTGCCATTCTCCTGTCCCAGCTTTCCAAGTACTGGGATTACAGGCCTGTGCCACCATACACAGCTTGCAGATACTTTAAATCATCTCTAGGTTACTTATACCTAATGCAATATATTTGTTTGATGTTGGAGAGTCCTGTTGCAATATATTCTATGTAAATATTGTTATATTGTTTAGAGAATATTGACAAGAAAAAAAGTCTGTACATGTTCAGTACAGACACTTTTTAAATATATTTTCTCAGTCAGCAGTTGGTTGAATCTGCAGATGCGGAACCCACAGATACGGAGGGCCGACTATATACTTTTCTACCCAGAAAGGTGCTTCCTCCCTAACTTTACCAGCTGTCTTCTTCTATGCTCTGGGAAACCCTTAAGGGAATGTGGGTAGGGAAACATCTTGCATCTTCCTAAGATAATAGGGGAAGAGACGGATGCAAGGGAAAAATGCATTGCATGAAACTAGGTTCTCAATCAGTGTGTTTGAATGAAACCTCTGAATGTTTTCCCTAATTGTACTCTCTGGAAAGCATCCAGATCTGAGGAGAATTTGATTTTAACTAGATTAAAGAGGGCCAGTAGGGTACACAGTGGTAAATAAGGAATGTGATGTTTAAGAAATTATCCCAGGCCCCTTGCTGGTTATGCCATATGCCTGATCACTCCTCTCTGGACTATTTTTTTTTTATGGTACCGGGGATTGAACGCAGGGGCGTTCTACCTCCGCGCTACTCCCCCAGCCCTATTTTTTATACTTTATTTTTTTTGAAACCGGGTCTCACGAAGTTGCGGAGGGCCTCACTAAGGAGAGAGAGAGAGAGAGAGAGAGACAGGGAGAGAGAGACAGGGAAAGAAAGAGAGAGAGAGAGAGAGAGAGAGAGAGAGAGAGAGAGAGAGCTGAGGCTGGCCGCGAACCCGGACCCTCCGGTCTCTGCCTCCCAAAGTACTGGGATTACAAGCGTGCGCCACCACGCCCGGCCTCTCTGGACTATTCTTAGAAAAAGCCCCCAGAGGTGCTGAACACTCCAGGGCCACCCTGGCAAAGCAACAAATCTGCAGGAGCTCAAAGGAAATAAGGCGTCCTATGTGGCAAAATGAAACATAAATCTCGTTGCTGGTGTTCACATTTGACTGGGTGGCGTCACTGAGCCTTCAGCAACTACTCTGGGTCCTCAGTCCTCGGCTTTAATACAGGGTCCCTCAGCCTCTTAAGTTTTTCCTCTCCAGGGGCTACCTGAGGAGACCGGCTCTCTCCCACAACAGGCAATCCCTCCAACTCCTACCCCTATTCCTCCCGCCAGCACTCACAAGGCACCTCCACTGAGGCTGCTGTCCCGGCCCCACTTACTCTGGGCACAGGCGTGGCTGCTGATCTTGCGGAAGCCAGTGGGGCAGGCACAGGTGTAGTTCTGGCCGCTGGGCAGGCACAAGTGGGTGCAGCCTCCGTTGTTGTCTCCACAGCGGTTTTTACCTGCTCAAAGAACCCAGAATGAGAGGGTCAGGGAGGACTAAACATTTGCAAAGATAGCCCCTAGTTCAGAGAGTTGGTTATAAGTTCTCCAGGAGCTGGGCGTGGTGGTGCACACTTGTAATCCCAGTACTTGGGAGGCTGAGACAGGAAGATCACAGGTTCGCAGTTAGCCTCAGCTACTTAGTGAGGCCCTCCGCAACTTAGTGAGACCCTGTTTCAAACTTAAATAAATAGGGCTGGGGGTGTAGCTTGGAGGTAGAATGCCCCTGGGTTCAATCCCCAGTACTGCCAAAAAAAAAAAAAAGTTCTCCAGAGAGAGGAATTATGTCTTTTCTTTCTTCTTTCTTTCTTCTTTCTTTCTTTCTTTCTTTCTTTCTTTCTTTCTTTCTTTCTTTTTCTTTCTCTCTCTCTCTTTCTTTCTTTCTTTCTTTCTTTCTTTCTTTCTTTCTTTCTGTGGTACTGGAGATTGAACTCAGGGGCATTCTGCTTCTGAGCTACATCCTGAGCCCTATTTTATTTATTTTATTTTATTTTTGCGGTACCAGGGATTGAACCCAGCGGGCGTTCTACCTCCGAGCTACACCCCTGGCCCTATTTTTTTTATACTTTATTTTGAAACCAGGTCTCACAAGGTTGCATGAGGGCCTCACTAAGTAGCTGAGGCTGGCCGCGAACCCGGATCCTCCGGTCTCTGCCTCCCAAGTACTGGGATTACAGGCCACGCCCGGCACTATTTTATTTTATTTTTTTTGGAAACAGGGTCTCATTAAGTTGCTGAGAGCCTCACTATGTTGCTAAGGCTGGCTGCAAACCTGTGATCCTCCTGTCTCAGCCTCGCAAGTACTGGGATTACAGGCATGCGCCACCACACTTGGCTGTCTTATTTCTTTTTACACTGGCCCCAGCTGCTAGCACACTGAGTACCTGACGCATAGGCAGTGCCCTGTAAATGTCTCCATGAATTAAATGGGAATGCTGAAGTAGAATGAGTCTTGATGTTGTATTACCCTAGGTGTCCAGTAGAGGGCGGAATTAGCCCACGTCAATGGCAGCTCGGGATTTTCTCCCAACAGAAGAAATGTCAACTATGACAAGATCAAGGAAGGGCCTCAGAGGCACCAGCAGCCACATCCCGGCTAAGGCTACTCTGCCTCACCTGATGGGTAGGTTTTTACCTGCAGGCTGGCGCTGGGGGTGCAAGGTATGAATGTCCATGGGGAAGTGGAGCTTGTTGCGAATGATTTCCTGGTTCTTCCCAGTAAACTTATTAGCACTATTGATGCTCTTGGTGTGCCAGTCTGTCCAATACAGGCTGTCCTCAAAGACCGTGATGGCGAAGGGATGAGGAAGGCCTGGGGAAAGTCCAGATAAACCTCAGTCCAGACATTGACTTCCATGGCCCCTGGGCCCAGGCCTGGCAACTGCATAAATCTCACACTCTGCCAAGGCTGCTGGGCGCAGGGATGGAGAAAGAGGATGAGAGATGATGGAGAGTGGAGGAAGGACCTCACCCTGGCTAATGACAGCCTTGCGGTGACTCCCATCCAGGTTGGCCCTCTCAATGACGTGGTGCTTAGCATCTACCCAATACATACGGCGGCTGGCATAGTCAATGGTGAGGCCATTGGGCCAGAAGAGATGTGTATCAGCGATGATGCGACGTCCAGAGCCATCCATGCTGGAGGCCTCAATGCGGGGGGTGTTGCCCCAGTCTGTCCAGTAAATGGTACTAGGAAGAGAGAAAAGGAAACTGAGAGGCGGGCATCAGCGTAACCAGGATAATAATCAGAAAAGGGCTTCTATGCATTTAACCCAGGGAACCTGAACTTTGTGCCCAGAAAGTGGTTTTTTTTCTGTTGTTTGGGGTTTTTGGTACTAAAGAATGAACCCAGGGGCATTCTACCTATGAGCCACAGTCCCATCCTTTTTTAATTTTTATATGTTTTTTTTTTATTTTGAAACAGGGTCTCAAGTTGCTGAGGCTGGCCTGTGATCCCCCTGTCTCAGCCTACCAAACACTGGGATTACAGGGTTTTTTTTTTTTTTGTGGTACTGGGGCATTCTACCCCCAAGCTACACCCCCAGCCCTATTTTTTATTCTTTATTTTGAAACAGGGTCTCATTAAGTTGCGGAGGGCCTCACTAAGTAGCTGAAGCTGGCCACAAACCCACGATCCTCCTATCTCAGCCTCCCAAATACTGGGATTACAAGCATATGCCACCATGCCCAGCTTACAGGTGTTTTCTAAATGTTTGAATTTAAATGTGTTTAGACAGGACACTTATTCATTGAAAAATTTTTTTCTTTTTTGAGTACCTGCTATGGGAAGGGCACTATTTAGGTACTGGAAATATAGCAGTGAACAAAACTAATCAAAGGCCCAATGTTCATGGAATTGACGATAAAGTGTACTATAAATTAAGACAGGCACTTTTTTTGGTGTGTGTGGTACTGGGGATTGAACTCAAGGTGTTCGACCTCTGAGCTAAAGTTCCAGCCCCATTTTATTTTTTATTTTGAAACAGCCTCCCTTTTTCAGCCTCCCAAATACTGGGATTACAGGCGTGCACCACCATGCCCTACAGGTACTTTCTTTTTTGTCTCAATCTCTTTCAATGCCCTCTGTATTTTCTACACATCTACACATATAAACACACACTGTTCCTTTTCCCTGTACTGGGGATTATACCGAGGGCCTTGAGCACACTAGGCAAGCGTTCTACCTCTGAGCTACAACCCCAGGCCTTTATTAATTTTTTTTTTTTTTTTGTGGTACTGGGTATTGAATTCAGGGGCATTCTACCTCTGAGCTACACCCTCAGCCCTATTTTTTTCTTTTTTTTTTTTTTTTTAGGTACCGGGGATTGAACCCAGGGGCGTTTTACCTCAGAGCTACACACCCCAGCCCTATTTTTTATACTTTATTTTGAAACCGGGTCTCACGAAGTTGAGGAGGGCCTTACTAAGTAGCTGAGGCTGGCCACAAACCCAGATCCTCTGGTCTCCGCCTCCTAAGTACTGGGATTACAAGCGTGCGCCACCATGTCTGGCTTTTTATTCTTTATTTTGAAACAGGGTCTCACTAAGTTGGGGAAGGCCTCACAAGTTCTGAGGCTGGCCGTGAACCTGCAATCCTCCTGTCTCAGCCTCCCAAGTACTGGGATTACAAGTGTGCACCACCACACCTGGCTTTAATTTTTTTTTTTTTTTTTTGCAGTACCGGGGATTGAACCCAGGGGCGTTTTACCTCCAAGCTACACCCCCGGCCCTATTTTTTATCCTTTATTTTGAAACTGGGTCTCACAAAGTTGCGGAGGGCCTCACTAAGTAGCTGAGGCTGGCCGCTAACCCAGATCCTCCGGTCTCCGCCTCCCAAGTACTGGGATTACAAGCGTGTGCCACCACGCCCGGCACTTTAATTTTTTATGTTGAGACAGGGTCTCACTAAGTTGCCCCGGCTAGCCTTGAACTTGTAATCTTCCTGCCTTGGCCTCCCCAGTAACTGGGATTACAGGTGTGCCCCACTGCACCCAGTGCATACATATTGTTTCTGAAACAGTTGATACTCAACTGCAGGATCTTCCAAGACATCTCTTCAATTTGACAGCATTGAATTTTTAAAAGCCAGAGGCTAAGAACTCCCATTTCAAGAGACTTCAATTCAGGAGACTTTTCTATTAACTTTTTAATTATTGTAAATTAGTGATAATTTGTATCAATTAGTTTGACTATTACATTTTTAATTGTTTTAAATTAATAATAATTTTGATCAATTAGCTCAATCCTATGAGCTATATAAAAACACTAACCACTTCAAACTTACCTAATATGTGCATCATATTTCATTTATTTATTCATTTATGGTGGTACTGGGAATTGAACCCAGGGGTGTTCTACTACTGAGCTATACTCCCAGCCCGTGTGTGTGTGTGTGTGTGTGTGTGTGTGTGTGTGTGTTTGTGTGTGTGTGTGTGTGTGTGATACTGGGGTTTGAACCTAGGGTCATTCTGCCTCTGAGCCACCCCCTCAGCCACCCCCCTCATTTTTTTTAAATCTTGAAACAGAGTCTCACTAAGTTGCTGAAGGCCTCGCTATGTTGCTGAGGCTGGCTTTGAACCTGTAATTCTCCTGTCTCCATCTCCCAAGTACTGGGATTACAGGCATGGCGCCACCACACTCAGCTACTCCCAGTCCTTTTTATTTATTTATTTTTATTTTGAAACAGGGTCTGGCTAAAGTACTCTGTGCTGGCCTCATACCTTCGATCCTCCTGCCTCAGCCTCCCAACTATTGGGATTATAGGTGTGCACCACCATGCCTAGATTTTTATATTCCATTTAAAATACATCATCTCATTTAATCTTCATGCAACTATGAGGCAGGTATGTTTTTTTAATCACCCATTTGGAAACGAGTAAAGGGAACAAAGAGAGATTAACTAGCCCACGGCTACATGGCCAATTGCTACAGAGCCGGGAGTGTGCCTGGGTGCAGAGCCCATGTGGTTAACACTTCACTGTGAGGACAGCTCCATGAAAACTGGCCCGGGTGGCCTGGGAACTGTCCCTACAGGTTACAAGAGAGATTTGGGAGCCTGAGACACAACCTACTCACCCCTCCATGGGGTGCAAGGCAATGGCCCGGGGCTTCTCGAGGTTCTGCCACAGCAGCACTTTCCGGTGGGCCCCATCCAGGTTGGCCACTTCAATCCTTGACGTCCCTGAGTCGGTCCAGTAGAGTTTGTCATGGACCCAATCCACCGCCAGCCCCCCTGGTGAGAAGACGCAGGGAAAAGTGTCAGGGATTCAGCTGGGCTCCTCTGCCTCAGTATCAAGAAGCCGTGTCTGGGGCCAGGCACCTTTTAACTATTTTACATATGTTAACTCAATCATCACAACTCTGTGAGCTAGGTACTATACTTCCCACAAAGATGAGGAAACTGAGGCACAGAGACGTCAAACAACTGTCCAAGTGCAAGCATTTTCCTCCTAGCGGTCGGCACACCCCACTTCCTGAATCCTGGCTCCTGACCCATACCCAGGGTTCCCCACTGCACAGATTTGTGGTTTGCGAATTGTTACCTAGGGTTTCACAGAGGCATTTTGGAAGTTCCAAAAGCATTTGAGTCAACTATGTTCAATACCATATTCTTCTTTGTGTGTGTGTGTGTGTGTGTGTGTGTGTGTGTTACTGTGGGTTGAATGCAGGGGCATTCTACCTCCAAGCTACACCTTAAGTTGCGAAGGGCCTCATGAGATTGTTGAGGCTGGCTTTGAACCTGTGGTCCTCCTGTCTCAGCCTCCCAAGTACTGGGATTACAAGTGTGCACCACCATGCCTGGCTTATTTTTTTTTTTTTAGGTTGTAGGATGCTTTTATTTTTTTTATTTTTTTATGTTTTTATTGGTGCACTGTAGTCTCACATCACAATGAGTATCAGTTTGGTTATTGGTTTTTTTTTTGAAACATGGTCTCACTAAGTTGCTGACGGTCTCGCTAAGTTTCTGAGGCTGGCTTCAAACCTACAATCCTCCGGTCTCACTCAGCCTCCCAAGTGCTGAGATTATAGGTGCCACACCCAGCGTTCTCTCTCTCTCTCTCTCTCTCTCTTTTCTTTGCAGTGCTAGGGATGGAACCCAGGAGCTCATGCATGCTAGGCAAGTGCTCTACCACTGAGCCCCAGCCCCAGCCCTAGATACCAAATTCTAATCCAGTTCACCTGCCTGTAGAGTAGCCTGAGATTGTCAAGTTAGCTGTTGCTGATTTTAAATTTGTAAAACATTTAGATAGAGTCAATCAGAATAGTCTTAATATTAAGCAATTAAAACAAAACTCGGAAGTAAACTGGATGCTAAGGCCAATAGAGACTGTAACTGTTATCCATAAATCTTTTTTTTTCCTTTGGTACTGGGGATCAAATCCAGTGGCGCTCTACCTCCAAGCTACGTCCCCCAGCCCTTTTTATTTTTATTTATTTATTTATCTATTTATTTATTTATTTATTTGTGGTACTGGGGATGGAACCCAGGGGCATTCTACCTCCGAGCTACACCCCCAGTCCTATTTTTTTTTTTTTTTGCGGTACCGGGGATTGAACCCAGGGGCATTTTACCTCTGAGCTACACCCCCGGCCCTATCTTTTATACTTTATTTTGAAACCGGGTCTCATGAAGTTGTGAAGGGCCTCACTAAATAGCTGAGGCTGGCCGCGAACCCGGATCCTCCAGTCTCCGCCTCCCCAAGTACTGGGATTACAAGTGTGTGCCACCACGCCCGGCCCCAGTCCTATTTTTTATTCTTTATTTTGAAACAGGGTCTTACTAAGTTGGGTAGGGCCTCACTAAGTAGCTGAGGCTGGCCGTGGACCTGTGATCCTCCTGTCTCAGCCTCCCAAGTACTGGGATTACAAGCCTGTGCCACCATGCCCGGCTCAGCCCTTTTTATTTTGAAAACGTACAGGGATGAAACCCAGGGGCATTCTACCTCCGAGCTATATCCCCAGCCCTATTTTTTATTCTTTATTTTGAAACAGGGTCTCACTAAATTACAGAGGGCCTCACTAAGTAGCTGAGGCTGGCCATGAACCTTTGATCCTCCTGTCTCAACCTCCCAAGTACTGGGATTACAAGCCTGCACCACCATGCCCAGCTCAGCCCTTTTTTTTTTTTTTGAAAAAGTATCAGGGATGGAACCCAGGGGCATTCTACTTCCGAGCTACATCCCCAGCCCTATTTTTTATTCTTTATTTTGAAACAGGGTCTCAGTAAGTTGTGGAGGGCCTCACTAAATTGCTGAGGACTGGCCTTGAACCTGCAATCCTCCTGTCTCAGCCTCCCAAATACTGTAACACTGGGATTACAGGTGTGTGCCACCACACCTGGCTATTATCCATAAATCTCTGATTTCAATTATGACATTGACCAAACATTACATCTGAACCTTTAACGTTAACGTATACTAACAAATGTTTTCTGCGTCAGAGTTCCACCTAGATTTTACTGCAGGAAAGAGATTTTACTGCGAAAGGTTTGCAAACACTGGCTTGCCCTTCCACCACTGCTTTGCACACATTGCAGCCCTGTCCCTCTCCACGGAGCCTTGTTCCCTACCTGGGCTCTCCAGCCCCGTAGACACAACCTCCTCCACGTTGCTGCCATTGAGGTTGGCACGGAGGATCCGGTCCAGGGTGACATCAGACCAGAAGACGAGCTCGCGCCGGTGATGGAAGTCCAGGGCGATGGCGTTCTCCAGGTTGTTGAGCAGCAGCGTGTACTCGGAGCGGTGCGGCAGCACCTGCCGGATGTCGATGCGATTGGCGAACAGTAGCACAGGCTCCGGCCCTGGGACATGGCATAGAAATGGGGCCCCGCTGGGCTTCAGAGCCACCAAATACCCATCGGCATGCACCCCCCATGTCCTCAACTGACAGGTGGGACCCCCTGCCCACAAGGGCATGCCCCCAAATGCTGGTACCTGTACTAGAAGAGTGGAAATCTCTCCTACCCCAATCATCTCTCCTACCCTCCATGGTTTTTCTCGGGGCCTAGACTGCAACTTGCAGCTCCATTTTACTGTGCCGAAAATCTTTCTACCTCTCAGCAAATCCCTGAACTCCCGAGCACCTGGAGTTTCTCCATGTTCAGTCCTCAACCCACCCAGCCAAATGCCAACACCCCTTACCCAGGGCCTTGCAGCTGCGCCGGTCGGGCCGTAGCTCATAGCCAGCTTCACACCAGCACTGGAAAGCCCCTTCGCTGTTGGTGCAGCCCTGGCTGCAGTACCCCTCCTCAGCACATTCATTCACATCTGTGAAGACCGGGCAGGCTCAGGAGGTCTCCCTCTGCCACCCTCCCACCCAAGCTGACTGGCTGCTTTCCTGGCCACATTCCCATTTACTTTCCAGGCCTAGTGGGAAAGCTGTGTAGCAAGTGGTTAAGGGCTTTAAGGGCAGGCAGACCTGGGCTGGAATCCCAGCTCTGCTACTCGCTAGCTGTGTGGACTTTGATAAGTTACTTAACCTCTCTGAGCTTCAGTTTTCCCATCTGTGAGATGGGAAGGATGATCCCCACTTCCTAGAGTTACTGTGATGATAAAATAAGGTCACATCCATCAGATGCCTGACCCATAGGAAACACCCCTGCCCGCCATCCTGACTGCTCCAAACCAGGCCCCAGCTCACCGTGGCACGTGCGTCCGTCCTCCATGAGCCGGTAGCCCGTGTGGCAGGTACACTGCACTGCCCCTCGCACCATCTGGCACTTCTGGGCGCAGCCACCGTTGTTAACATTGCAGTTCTCCTCACCCGTCCGGGGCCCTGCGCCAGCCAAGCCAGAGTTGGGAGTTGAGCCCAGAATCCTCCCCCCGATGGCCAACTTGGCATTCCACCTGGACCACGAAGAACAGCTCCCAAGGCTGCAAGAGTCCCTGGGGAGGATTCCCTTTGAACCCCGTGGGTGGGGTTCAGCCACAAACCATGGGCCAGTCCCGCCCGCTGGGGACACTCACGGCAGTTCTGCTGTGGGCTTTCATCGCTGTTGTCCCCGCAGTCATTGACCCCGTTGCACAGCTTCCTCTGCCCGATGCAGCGCCCATTCCAGCACAGGAATTGGTCGGAGGCACACTGAGGGCTGCCTAGAGGGAGGAGGAGGGAAAGCGCGAGGAAGGGAGGGTCAGGTCGCAGCAGGGCAGGGCTTGGGTTAACAAGGATGGGAGCCTGTCATTTTCCAGGGCGAGCTAGAGACAGATGAGACTCAAGGTGGGAGGGTTGGGGTCCAAGGCAGGAAGCAGCTCAGACAAGGCAGGCTGAATGTCTGCATTCGCTTTCTCCCCAGGACACCACAGTGGATGAGAGATGGGGGACAGAATAAAAAGCGCAAATTGGGCTCGGTGGCGCATGCCTATGATCTCAGTACTTGGGAGGCTGAGATAGGATCATTGAAGGTTTGAGGAGAGCCTCAGCAAGTAGAGAGACTCTCAGCAATCTAGTGAGACCCTATTTCAAAACAAAAAGAAATTTAAAAAGGGGGCTGGATTATAACTTGCAGTTAGAATGCCTCTGGATTCAGTCCCCAGTCTACCCCCCCCCAAAAAAAGCACACCCACATGCCCAGTGGGTGTGGCTAGGGGAGTAGGCCTGGGGGTGTCCGCTGGAGAGCAGTCCTTCCTTGCTAGACTAGCGTGAAGGGCACTGGCTGCCTGCAAGTTAGACTACGAGCCACCTTGACACTGCGTTCCAGGCCAGAAGGCTGCAGGTCAGTGGTGCACCTGGATCGGACACTGGTAATTGGAAGGACAGAAAGAATCCAGGCCACGGGAAGGATCGGAATATAGCATCGCCTCGCCTAACAGGGAAAGCTGCAGTGATGCCCTCTTTCCATCCCTGCCCCGCCCCATCTACAGGTGCGGGGGCCTAGGGCACCCCGGGAGGTCCCACCTGTGTTCTCACAGTTCTCTTCATCGCTGTTGTCTGCACAGTCGTCCTCCCCATCGCAGCGCCAGGACAGGCGGACGCAGCGGCCTGAGCGGCAGCGGAACTGTTCCGCGGTGCACATGGAGGTGGCTGCGCGAAGCAGAGGCCTGGTGAGGGGCTGGCCCCGCGTCAGCCCGGGAACTCCACCCTGCCGCCTGGAGCTGGACTTTTTATCAGTACCCGTGCCACCCTTTTTGACTCCGGTGTCACACCTGGTCTAGGTGGCATCGTCACGTGAATCAGAAAAAGGTGCCCTTTCCTCAAGACATTTTACTGCCATCTGCTGGGAAACTGCCACAATGAATATATAAGTCTGACATCTGTTTTGTGACTGACATCCCTTTGGACATATGGCCTCTGCAGTGCACAATCTACACAACTCTACATGGCGGTCCTGTCTGCTGTGTCCTCAAGCTCTCTCAGTAGTGGCCTCTTTGACCTTCTCCCTAGTTCCCTCCAGCCTTTGGTGCCATTTCCCCACTCACTGCAGTTGCGCTCATCAGATTGGTCATCACAGTCCGCGTCGCCATCGCAGCGCCAGCCTGCGTTGATGCACAGGCCACTGTCACACATGAACTCCCCAGAGCGGCAGGGCTGGTGGGAGGCTGGGGAAACACAAGTCCTCTGTCTCTAGCGGTCTGTGCACACAGTGTCCCATGGTAGATCAGAAAGCTCCCAGGTCCTGCCCCTTCCGGCACCCCAGCTCCTCTACCTCTGCTGGAGAAACCAGGAATCCAGAAACCCCTCCCCTGAGCTCCTGCATGCGCTGGCACCTGTGCCTGGACACCAGAGGAGTTCTCCCCAGCCTGGCCTCCCCTCCTCCCAGCCGCAGAGCACTCACAGCAGTCAGACTCGTCCGACCAGTCTCCGCAGTCGTCATCGCCGTCACAGTGGTAGATATCCAGGATGCAGCGGCCGTAAGCACACTGGAACTCCTCCAGGTTGCAGGGGGGCGCCGGCACCGCCGAGGCTGGAGGCAAGGCAGGGTGGGCAGGGTGAACACTCAGGTCCAGACCAGGAGAGGGGGCCTGACTCCTCAGACTGGCAAGATGCTCAGGCAGGGTGCCTTCCTCCGAGATGCACCAGGTTTCACTTGGGACAGCCCTTACAGACTGCCACATTCAGGTGAACCAACAGGAGCCCTCCCTCCCAGCTGGGGAGCCTGCTCCTACCCTAACTCGCCCAGGAACTGCTGTGTGTGAGTGTGTGTGTGTGTGTGTGTGTGTGTGTGTGTGTGTGTGTGTTGTCAGAGATTAAACCCAGGGGCATTCTACCTCCAGTCTACACCCCCAGCCTTATTTTATTATTTGATTTGAAACAGGGTCTCCTTAGGTTGCTAAGTCTCACTACATTGGTGAGGCTGTCCTTGAACCTGTGATCCTCTGTCTCAGCCTCCCAAGTACTGGGATTACAGGAATGTGCCACCACACCCAGCTTCAGGAGCTGCTTCTCAAGAACCCACCGCTGCAGCCTGGGGTATGGAGCCTCTGCCCTCACCCAGCCCCACAGCCTGAGGTCTGAGGTCACTCACGACAGCTCTCCTCGTCAGAGCCATCCTTGCAGTCTGTGTCCCCATCGCAGTACCAGTGTTCAGCAATGCAGCTCCCATCACTACAGCGGAATTCCTTGTCGGAGCACTTGCGCATGTCTGCGGAATACAACGGGACAGTGGTGCTGAGGGTCCCAGAGACACCTCTTCCCTGACACCCAACCTCCCGGGCCCCTGAAAGACACTAAGACTCGGTGCACACACTCTGGGACCTGGACTGCTTGGCCCTCCTGTCTTCTAGCTGCTCCACATCCCTGTGGCGGTTCAAGGCTCAGCAGTGTTGGAGTCTTTGCTGCCACCTCTGCCCCCGCTCAGGCTCCCCCCAGCACCCCTGCCTGCTTCCCCAGAGCACCTGCCACTCACCACACTGCTCGTCGCTGTTGTCACCACAGTCGTTGTCACCATCACAGTGCCACAGGCTCCGGATACAGTAGCCGTTCTGGCAGGGGAACTCATCTTCCTCACACTCTCGGGGGGCTGTGGGCACAGAGAAGTCAGGCCGCTGCAGCCAGTGGGGTACAGTGCCCAGAAGCCCAACATAAAGCCTTCTGGAGCAGCCAAGTAGCTCCAATGCTACCCCCGGGGCTCCGGAGGAGGTGGCCGCCTCTCTGGGGCTTATCTGACAGAGAGGAGGTAAAAGGACAGGACAAATTGCTGAAACCCAAGGGTTTACATGGCCTGGGGCAGCACTTTCCGATTGAAAATCCTTTCCCAACAGAACCTGATGGAGTCTGCCTGGCCCCTGCAACACTCACGACAGTCCTGCTCATCCGAGTCGTCCTCACAGTCATTGTCCCCGTCGCACACCCAGGAGCGGCGGATGCACTTGCCATTGTCACAGTGGAAGTCCAGAGGGGAACAGGTGGGCAGCACTGAGTCCAGGAAAAGATGGGCAAAGTGAGTCAACCAGGCAGGCTAAAATGGGCCAGAAATCCTTCCCCAGCATCCCTCTTCCTAATCCCCCTGTCTGTCCTGTAGTTCTTTCTTGTTGGCTCCTATGTCTGTTCCTAACTGATAGAGAAGCTAAGCAGAAACTGCAGCTAGGAAGAGAGAAGTAGCAGAATGGAATTGTGGTGAAGGATCCACAGGGCAGCAGAACAACCCAGAGAACTCAGAGCCACTAGGAAAGCAGTACGAACTGGGTGCGGTGGTGCAGGCCTGTGATCCCAGTTACTCGGGAGGCTGAAGCGGGAGGATCGCAAATTGGAGGTTAGCCTGGGCAACTGAGCAAGACCATGTCTCAAAACAAAAAGGGCTGAGATGTAGCTCAGTGGCAGAGCGCTTGCCTGGAATGTTCAAGGCCCCGGGTTCAAGCCCCAGCACTACAAAAAAAAAAAAAAAGGCAGAAAGAAAAACATGGGCAAAAGAAAGAAGTGCTTTTTTCCTCCTTTCCTCTTAGTAAACGATGATTGACACATCTGGGCTCAATTTCCAGTTCTAGAACTCATTACTTATCATACCGAGCAGTCATTTGCCCTCTCTGAGCTGTACTTTCTTCGACTGTACAATGGGGATAATTATACTCGGCTCATAGAGGTCTTTTGAGATAATGTATATGAAAGTGCTATATGAAAGTGAAGCACTTATCATTATCACAATTAGCTTAAATGGCTAGGGTTAGTGAAGTCCAGGTTGTGAATTCATTCTCATTAGACTAATTAGCTACCCTCAGAATAGATGCTGCAGGTCAGAGATTGCACCCCTACACCCAGATAACTGGCTTAGCAGTGATATTTTTATATATCCAAGACAGGACATCCTGGCCCATCATCCACAGGGTATTATGTCAGGGAAAAGGAAAGATTTAAATATATATATAATTTCTTACAATGTTTATATCATTAAAAAAATATGAACCAGGCATGGTAGTACACACCTGTAATCCTAGTACTTAGGAGACAGGAGGATCTCAGGTTTGCGGCCAGCCTCGGCAACTTAGTAAGGCCCTCTGCAACTTAATGAGACCTTTTTTCAAAATAAAAAATAAAAAATAGGGCTGGGGATGTAGTTCAGAGGCAGAATGCCCCTGGGCTCAATCCCCAGTACCACAAAAAACAAGGTGTGATTATACAGAATACTAGAAAAAGAAATATGGAAATAATATGCATCCATGGATAGCATATAAATTAAAAAATGCACAGATATGCAGTATTCATATACAAACACATACTCACATAAATGCAGAGGGATCTATTTAAAGAGACTATCTAAGCCAGGTGTGGTGGGTAACACTTGTAATCCCAGTACCTGAGAAGCTGAGATAGGAGGATTGCAGGTTCAAGGATAGCCTCAGCAATTTAGTGAGGCTCTCAGCAACTTAGCGAGACCCTGTTTCCAAATAAAAAATAAAATAGGGCTGGGGGTATAGCCTGGAGGTAGAAGGCCCCTGGGTTCTACCCCCAGTACCTCTCTCTCTCTCACACACATACACAATAATAATAATAGACTATGGCCTCAAGCGCATTTTCTTCTAAGTGTTTCAAAGTTTGTTTTTTTGAACATGTAGGCATAAGTCACCCAAAAGAAATATGAGATGGTTGGAGGGATATATATTGTGAAGAGCCCCACCCCTCATCAATATCTGTCACCCAAGCTGAGCGTGGTGGTGCACCCCTGTAATCCCAGTTCTTGAGAGGCTAAGACAGGAGGAGCACAGGTTTGAGGACAGCCTCAGCAACAAGGTGAGATTCTCGGCAAACTAGGGAGACCCTGTTTCCAAAAAAAAAAGTCTGGGGGTATGGTTTGGAGGTAGGATACCTCTGGGTTCAATCCCCAGTACCACAAAAAAAAAAAAGAAAAAGAAAGAAAAGGATCAAATCTGTCCCCCTAGCAAGAGTCTAACTGAGCCCAACACAGTGGAGACACAGAGCACCCAGCCTTGTCCTCGGTCCCACCCCCAGGTCCCTCTTCCACCACCTCCCACTGCCCCTGGGGCAGTACTTACTACACCCGTCCTCATCGCTGTGGTCTCCGCAGTCGTTGTCCCCATCACACTGCCACTGGGCAGGAATGCAGGTACACTCGCCGAGGGCACTCACTGCACAGGTGAAGTGGCTTCGACCGCACGCACACTCAGGGCTGCTGGCTAGGCCTGGGCAGAGGGAAAAGAGGGAGAGCTCAGCTTCTGTTCCACCAAAACCCATTGCGTGTGTGTGTTGGGGGGGGTAGTCCAGGGTCACTGTCACCCAGGTGACACTGCAAAGGAGATGCTGAGGAGATAATCGTGCCCTCCACTCCTCCAGGGCATAAGTGGTCCAAAAGATACCCTCTGACTTTTGGCTCACAGGCAGCCCAGGTAGCTGTCCCATGACAGGGCTTTTCACACAGCACCCCCAAAGGCCCAGAGGCAAATGATGCTACCTAGAAAACGGTGCTCTTGGAGAAGGGGAGCAGGTGACAGACGGGCGGGGCAGCCTCCATATGCTTCTCTCCAAAACCAGGTTGAGATATGGACGCTTTTGCCTCTATCCGAGAATAGACCCTGGCACGCTGCTGGGAGGGCCAGACGGAATCATGGAATTAAAATGCTGGAGCCTCTTTAGGTTATGGAGTGAACACAGGGAGCAGGAAGCAGCCTGTGCATCCTGCAGTCAGACCCTACTTTTGAAGAGGGTGACCAGGAAGAGCGGGGCCGGAGGCAGAAGAGACCAGGCCACCTCAGGGCAGAGTAAGTGGGCCCAGTCAGGGCCTTCCTGTCTGTGGGACAGGCCACAGAGGAAGACTGGCAGCCGCAGCCCCTCCCCCAGCCTCAGCAGCGTGCAGCTGGGCTTCCCTATTGAGCATCAAGCTATCTGCCTGGCCAAGTCCCATGACCGGTGGCTGTGCCCCCTCCCCAGCGTGCCCAGCAGGATGCCCTGGGATGGCGTGTGAATGGCTCAGTGCCCCCGCTCCAGCCTCAGCTGGAACAAAGGGTTCTGCCAGGGTCACTTCCCCCCTCCCAGCATTCATCTAACCCGCTGGGCTGCTCGCAGCTGGGGAAGGAGGGGGCCAGGCCTGCTGCTCATCTCTCTCTCTTGCTTTCTTCTCCTCTTCCTCCCTTCAACTGGGCCCTACCCTCAGGCTGGGCTAGAACAGGGAAGAAGTCAGCTCTAAATTGCCACCCCTCTTTTCCTTACTCTATACCTGGCCTGGCTTCTCTCTCTTGACACACATCCTTGCCTCCCATTAGAATTGCTTGCCTGGCCTAAGGTTTAGGGCCCAGAATGAAAGGTGTGCTTCCATGTCCTCCAAAAGCAAGGAGAGGGCCTAGACCCCTCTCTTTCTACTTCATCCCCAAGAGTAAGAGTGAGCATAAGGCAGGGTTCCCTAACCTGCAATGAATGGATGGATGGACAGCCTTTGGGATCTGTGAACACCTGAAGCTACAAGCAAAATGTACATTTCTGGGGTGCGGGACCACAAATTTTTACCAGAATCTCAGTTGAGGCCCGGCCTCCCCCTCCACATACTAAGAGAACCAGCTGCCCTAGAAAAGATGCAGGATTTCCTGCAGAAGGCAAGGGGAGTCCATTTGGGAGGTGCAGCATCTCTCCATACCTCACAGGAAGGCCTCATCGCAAGCCCAGCACGCTTGTCTCTCTACAAATGCAGACCAGAAGGTTCTTCCCCAGGGATGCACTGAAGACCCAGCTGCTTTCTGGCCTGTTCTGAGAGCGCTAAGAAGGATGAGGGCTTCTCACACCCTGCGCAACAGAGCCTGAGGAACACCAGCTCGCCACAGTACAGGCACCCCTTTAAGGAACCCTGGCTAGATTAAACAGCAAAGAATACCCGATGCAATGAGGCTCCCCCACACTCAGATCCTCTTCATGAGGGTGCCTGGTGAAAAGGGTAAGGCTATATCAGTGGGTCTCAGCTGGGCATGATTTTGTTCTCAGGGGACATTTCACAATGTCTAGGGACTGGTGGCGCTACTGGCATCTGGTGGGTAGAAGACAGGGATGCAGCTAAACATCCTACAGTGCACAGGACAACCCCACCCCCACCCCTATTGTCAACAGAGGTCCAAGAACTGCTGCTAGCCACACATGGCAGGGAGTGAAGATACACCACCAGAGGGAGTTGGGGATAAAGGATTTTAAGACCAGAAGGAAAAGAGGAATTAGAGGAGGGCAGAGGAAACAGTACTGGATCTGGAGCAGACAGACCTGGCTTCTACCAACCAGCTGTGTGGCCTTGTGCAACTCACGTAGCTCCCTAAGCCTCAGTTTGCTCATTTGTGTAAAAAAAAAAAGCCACAAGGGTTGGACAAGAAAGTAAAAGTGGAAGAAACTAACCTTGTGCATGGCACACCAAAGATGCTCAATAAATAGAGACTGGGGGTGTAGGGATACAAGGGCTAAATATTTCCAAAAGGCTTTGATTTTATGAATCTAGGGTAGTTCAATGGTAGAACACTTGCCTAGCCCACACTAGGCTGTGGGTTCAATTTCCAGCATCAAAAAACAAAAACAAAAACAACCACCTTTTTGAGGTTGGGGATGTAGCTCAGTGGTAGAATTCTTGCTTAGCATGCACAAGGCCCTAGGTTCAATTCGCAGCACTGAAAAAAAAATCTGAGGGCTGGGGATGTAGGTCAGTGGTAGAGTATGTGCCTAGCATGCACAAGGCCCTGGATTTGATCCCCAGCACTACAATTAAAAACAAACAAACAAAAAACCTGAGTACTAAGATGGGGACAGCAAAATCAGCAGTACCCTTGTCCTGTAATGCAAGTGAAAAAGGAGCAGAGAAGGTGGAGAGGAGCCATCAGCTCCTGTCCCTTAGGGCCCCACCCCCACCTTTGGCTGAGTGATAACAGAAGTCCAGATTTCCTGGTGCAGACCTCAGGAACAAAGCATTCCATCGGGTGGGCATTGAGTTAGTTGCAGGTGGCTGAAGAGTCACGACTTCCTGCATGTCAGTGCAGCCTCTGAAGTCGTTGCTGCAGTGAAGGTCAGGCAGCCAGCAGTCAGGCAAGCCCTGGACTTGGGCACTCATACAGGAAGCGGACACATTTTATGCCAAAAGGCTGGCTTTTCTGGACAACTGCTGCCCCTCTGGGATCCCAGAGGTGGAATTCGGCCTTTTCATGCAAACCCTGGCTGTGATCATAAAGGGCAGCTTTTAACCCTTTTTAAGTACAAGAATGGCGAGTGAAGAAAGGAAAACAAATGACTGTGGATGGCAAAATTCACCCTTCGTTTCAAGAAGCGTTGAATTAGAATACTTGGCTATTCTTCTGTCCTTGAAAGCTGTTTGCCAGCCACGCTGCAAGCTCCCTTGGCCTCCAGGGTCTTGGGCAATAACCCTGCTCCTAATGCAATTCAACAGAGAAAAGGTCTCTGCCCAAGGTGTTCATGATCAAGTCATCGACTTTTGGGACACAAGGGAACTACTCATGGGACCTTTGTAAAAGGTAAACTCACCATTTACATCTCTTCAGCCACCTTAGCAATTTTTCAGTGCTTTTCTTTTCTTTTGGCACTAGGGATTGAACCCAGAGGCATTCTACCTCCGAGCTCCACCCCAGCCCTATTTTTAAATTTTTTTATTTGGAAACAATATCTCATTAGGTTGCTGAGGCTGGCCTTGAACCTGCGATCCTCCTGTCTCAGCCTCCCAAGTACTGGGATTACAGGTTTGCACCATCACACCTGGATCTAATGCTTCTCTTTTGAAGGAAAGAAGGAAAACAGCCATCTGGTATACCAGACTCACTGTAACATGATAGTACCACTAATTCTACAGCTTTGAGCAAATTTGTTAATATTGCAAAGTCTCAGTTTGCTCATCCATAAAATGGGAATAAGAATAGTTCTCCCTTAAAGGATTTGGGGAAGTTTAAGCTAAATAATCCATGTAAACTGCTTAGCACAGAGCTGGCACACAGCAAAAGCTTTATAATAATACAATCATCTCTGAGTTTTTACTAAGTGCCCTCCCAGTACTTCTCTAAATACTTTTCAAATGCTACATCACTGAATGCTTTCCACAACCCTTGGAGGTGGCACTGTTGTTAGTATTATCACCACTTTACAGTAGGGGACAATAAGAAACAGAAAGGTTAAGTCTATAGATGGGTCACATGAGGCCAGCACTTACCCCCAGGAAGGTGATTATACTACCTCTCAATAACTGATGTAGCTATTGTGAGAATCTCCAAAGCCTCATGGTCAAAAGGGGAAATTACAACTCCTGGGTCCTTTTCCCTTATGCATTCTTCATTAGCAAATCTACAGTGAATTTATGAGTCTCAAACAGTGACCTCCCCTTCTGGTTACTGCTAAGGTAAAGACCAATTTCCTTTGCCCTAAGGTAAAGTAGTAAAGCTGGGGAAAGTCTGGAGTCCCAGCTCTTTTGAACCAGGGCCTCAGTGTTGTGTAGATCCAGGAAGGAACAGGGCTTCTGACAACAAATAATTATACTCTGCAGTTTCTCTTTACAGTTGGCAAGCTACTTTTGCAATCTACACTTGCATTCTCATTTAATTACCGCAATAACTTTGAGCGGTTACTGTAGTACCCATTTAACAGGTAAGGTGGGGCTGGGGTTATAGTTCAGTGGTAGAGTGCTTACCGAGCATTGTGCAAGGGCTTGAGTTTGGACCTCAGCACCACAAAACAAAACAAACAAACAAAAAAACCCAGGTAAGATCATCTGCTCTGACTAAGGTAGGTCATGAGATAAGTAGAAGTAGGAAAGCAGCCCCCTTCTGACTCTTAGACCAGTACTCCTCTTTTTTTTTTTTTTTTTTTTTGCTGTTCCAGGGATTGAACCCGGGGGCATTCTACGTCTGCGATACACCCCCAGCCCCATTTTTTATTCTTTATTCTTGAAACAGGGTCTCACTAAGTTGCGGAGGGCCTCACTAAGTAGCTGAGGCTGACCGCGAACCCGGATCCTCTGGTCTCAGCCTCCCAGGTACTGGGATTACAAGTGTGCGCCACCACGCCTGGCTCAACTCCTCTTTTAATGTGCTTTTAGAATTCAGACTTTTAAGCCGGTTGTGGTGGCGCACGTTTGTAATCCCTGTACTTGGGAGGCTGAGACAGGAGGATTGCAGGTTCACGGCCAGCCTCTGCTACTTCATGAGGCCCTCCACAACTTAGTGAGAACCTGTTTCAAAATAAAGATTAAAGCCGGGCGTGGTGGCGCATGCTTGTAATCCCAGTACTTTGGGAGGCGGAGACTGGAGGATCCGGGTTCACGGCCAGCCTCAGCTCTCTCTCTCTCTCTCTCTACCTAGTGAGGCCCTCTGCAACTTCGTGAGACCCGGTTTCAAAATAAAGTATAAAAAATAGGGCCAGGGGTGTAATGCGGAGGTAGAACGCCCCTGGGTTCAATCACCGGTACCGCAAAAAAAAAAAAATAGGTCTGGGGATATAGCTCGGAGGTAGAATGCCCCCGGGTTCAATCCCTGGTA
>PVJS01013337.1:7500-18470 GCA_004027185.1 Glis glis | reverse complement strand
CAGAGATGAATGAAAAGGCTTAAGGAGTGCCCTATGAGTGCATAGGGGCATGCCGGCTACCCCAGCAGCAGGGATTAGGATTACAATGGGAAAGGCAAGAATCATCACTTTTAAGTGAAAGATGTTGTCCTTATAACATGCTAAAGCCCTCTCTCTCCTAGCAGCAATGGTGAGGCTATAAATCTTATTTAATGAGAATAAATTATTTGAAATTTCTCTAAACTACATCAAGGTCAACAGAGGGACAGATCCACTGATTTGGGCTCCTTGGGCAGCCTACTTAGTAACATCTTTCAGCGAAGGAGATACGCATGCAGCAAGACAAAATCGACAAAACCGAGGGGAGTGACAGCAAGAAGCCACATGGAATAAACCTTTCCTCATCTAAGAGAAACCAGGCATCTGGAGGGACCTGTACAGAGCCACTGTTTAAGGGCAGAGCTTGCCCAGCAAGCATCAGCTCCAATCCAAAAACAAAGCAAGGGGCAAGCCATTGGCAGCAGGAGGAAGTGGACCCTTTCCTGACACTGCCCCAGCAGGACGCACTTGGCCCCGGCTGAGTTGGAAGCCCCTGTTCGGTGCCCAGAGGTCCTTCGTGTCATTCACTTGCTAGACCTGAGCCTCCTGGCAGTTGGGACTGTGTGATAGCTAGCTTTGTGTTTGTATTCGCAGTGTGTTCATTCAGTGCTTGGTATGCATCTGATGATCAATACTAGTTGGTTAAATGAATGAGTGAACAAGTGCTACAGTCCTCTAGAGCCTTATGAGAGCTAGTGTCAACGGAAGAGAGAGGCCCAGACTATCAGAAATAAAGTCATTTCTACCTAACCAGCGCTCCAAGGAACAGGAATCTTCTTTTCCGGCTGCTTCCTAGTCCTATCCAACTGGAGCTCGCTCTTCTCTGCAAGAGTTCCTTCACTCACTGTCTCATCAGGCCGTGACAACTACATGCCATGACTCAACTGACTTCTGTCCATGGTCCCTTTATTCCCCTGATCCCTAGAAGCCAGCCTTACTTGGCTGGTTCCTTAATGGGCCTTTTCAAAAGGGACATATCAGGCCAGGCATGTGGCGCACGTTTGTAATACCAGTACTTGGGAGGCTGAGACAGGAGGATCACAGGTTCGTGGCCAGCCTCAGCTACTTAATGAAGCCCTCAGCAACTTAGTGAGACCATGTTTCCAAATAAAGAATAAAAAATAGGGCTGGGGGTATAACTCAGAGGTAGAAGGTCCCTGGGTCCAATCCCCAGTACTGCAAAAAAAAAAAAACCAAAACAAACAAACAAACAAAAACCCCCCCAAAACAAAAGGGACATATCAGACACACTAATACTGGTCCCAGAAAGTTCAGCCCTTTCTCCACTCTTTTTCTTTTCTTTTTTTTTTTTTTTGGTACTGGAGATTGAACTCAGGGTATTCTACCACTGAGCTACACCCTCAGCCCCCCCCCCTTTTGGGGGGGTTAAACCCAGGGGCATTCTACCTCTGAGTTAAACCCCTCGCCCTGTTTTATTTATATATATATTTTTTTTGGCGGTACTGGGGATTGAACCCAGGGGTATTCTACCTCCAAGCTACACCCCCAGCCCTATTTTTTTATTCTTTATTTTGAAACAGGGTCTTGCTAAGTTGCGGAGGGCCTCACTAAGTAGCTGAGGCTGGCCGCGAACCCGGATCCTCGGTCTCAGCCTCCCAAGTACTGGGATTACAAGTGTGCGCCACCACATCCGCCTAGCCCTGTTTTATTTTTATTTTGAAACAGGATCTTGCTAGGTTGATGAGAGTCTCACTACTTGCTGAGGCTGTCCTCACATCTGCGATCCTCCTCTCTCAGCCTCCCAAGTACTGGAATTATAGGCGTGTGCCACCACGCCAGGCTTCTTGCCACTCCTAAACATAGAAAAGAAGTTCTTAATGACCAGCCTCTAAAGTTAAAAGGTAGAAGTACATAATGTTAAGACCATGGGAATAATATTTCCCAGAGTACAAATCCTGACTCTGCTAATTTTTAGTTCTCTGACTGGGGGCAGTTATTTTTTTATGTCCGGGGGGATTTCTGGAGATTGAACCCAGGGGCATTTTTCTTTTTTATTTTGAAGCAGGGTTTTACTAAATTGCTGAGGCTGGCCTCAAACCTGTGTTCCTCCTGTCTCAGCCTCCCAAGCACTGGGATTACAGGCATGCACAACTGTGCCGAGCTCAGGGCAGTTATTTAATCTCTTTATATCTTAGTTTCTGGTCAGGAAAATTGGGACAATAAGGATGCCTACCTCATATGGATGTTATAAAAATTAGTTAATTCGTAGAAAGCACTTAGCATAATGTCTGGCACATACTGTGTCAATAAATGATAAATCTGGGGCTGGGTGGGATAGCTTAGTAGTAGGGTGCATGTGTAACATGCTCAAGGACCTGGGTTTGAACCCCATCACCTAAATAAATAAGCAAATAATAAAAATAAGTTGGGCACAGTGGCATGCACCTGTAGTCCTAGCTATTCAGGAGGCTGAGGTGGGAGGATCCCTTGAGTTTAGGAGTTTGGGGCCAACCTGGACTACATAATGAGACCTGTCTCTTAAAATAAAATAAAAATAGGGCTAGGAGCATAGCATTAGAGTACTTCCCTAGCATCTGAGATGCCCTGGGTTTGATCTCCAGTACTGCAAAAATTTTAAAAATTGATTAATTAAAATTTGAAAAAAATCAGTCAGGCATAGTGGCACATGCCTGTAATCCCAGTACTTGGGAGGCTGAGACAGGAGGATCACAGGTTCAAGGATAGCCTTAGCGACATAGCAAGACTCTCAGCAACCTAGTGAGACCCTGTTTCAAAACAAAAAATAAAAAATAGGGCTGGGGGGTGGAGCTCGGAGGTAGAACACCCTGGGTTCAATCCCCAGTACCACAAAATAAATAGATAAAGAATTAAAGGTAAAAAAAGCAGCCGGGCACAGTGGCGCACGCCTGTAATCCCTGTACCTGGGAGGCTGAAAGAGGAGGATTGCAGGTTCAAGGCCAGTCTCAGCAACTTAGTGAGACCCTATTTCAAAATAATAAATAAATAAATAAATAAATAAATAATAAATGGCTGGGGGTGTAGCTCAGAGGTAGACTGCCCCTGAGTTCAAGCCCTAATACCAAGTAAATAAATAAAATAAGTGATAGCTTTTACTATTACTATTATAGAGTTGACTCACTCCAGAACTGTCTAATCTAGCCACACCATTACTAAGACCTGCTCTTTTAGGATGGTTAAAAACCCTACTGTGTACCAAGCAGCAGTACCACCTCCTGGATTAAGATGGTGGCAAAAAGAACCACACGAAGAGTTGGAAGAGCCCTGCTGCAAGACTGCTGCTTTACTGCCCCTCTCTGGAGGAGCTCGAGGCACATGGCATTCTTCATCCTGGCCTAATTTATCCTCAGCTGATTCCTAGGATTCGGCTACCTAAAAGAATTCTGAACCTAAAGCGCAGAGCAATTCAGAAATGGATTTTTTTCTTCTTTTTAAAATGGGAATAATAATAGTATCTATTTCATAAGGTTGTTGGGGTTACATGAGACAATACATGAAGTTCACAGCAAGTAGCCGTTATTGTTGATGTGGTTATTGTTATTATTAACCCTGGACCTACTAATGTTGTTATTATACTAGTCTTTCTCTATACCGGTCTCAAAATTCTACTTGCCCTACCCAGAAGTTGTCAACAGATTTCCCAAATCCAGCAGGGGTTGAATATGGTTCTGCTCTGTGAAGGCTGCTCAAAATAGTGCTTTCCTCGCCCCTACATCTCAAAACAAGGTCCGCCCAGTAACTAGCGGCTTCAGGGAGTGATAAACCACATTTCCTAGGAGCCTTTTAAAATCTAAGCAATTCTGTATGTGTTGGGATTCCCTAAGAAGATTACTGAAAACAGAGGAGAGTCAATCCTTGTGTAGATCTTTCCAACCTAGACCTTCTGGGTCAGCCTGGGTATCAAATGCTCTGAGAGGCAGTATGGGTTGGGAAGTTCCTAGCTTAGCTCTGGGTTCAAATCTCGATGCAGTGACCCAGTCGCTGAATGATGGCAAACTTCTCTGAGTCTCAGTTTCCCATCTGTAAGCTAGGAATGTAATGGCTTGTATTACTTCTCTGAGTCTGTAGTTGAAACTTCTTGTTCCAATTGCCTGGGATGGGGAGGGTGGGAAGAGGAAGAGGGAGCCCCCCTTTCTTCTTTGCTAGGCTTATGGATATGACAACCTGGCACCTCCATTTGTCTAGAAGACTGTAGTCAATCAACCAAAGAGACTGTCTCTTGTCTTCATCCATGCCCACAGGTGGTGGCAGGCGAGATCCTCAGGCAGGGGCGATTGTAAGGGAAAACTTGCGCGCGCGCGCACACACACACACACACACACACACACACACACACACACGAGGCTGACCGGCATGGAGAGATCACTGGAGACACCTACAACTTCACAGCTTCCTTATTCCACGTGCTAATCAGGTATCTCTTCCAATACCCCACTCTGTACCTGCCTGGCCCTATACCCAGACAAGGGGAGGGTCCCTTTCCCCCCAAAAGGCACACTGCCTGGAGTCAGGAGCTTCCTGGCTCCAGAAAACCTCCGGTGATAAATTATGCAGCAGCACCTTTGTGTTGCTGCCTCTCAGCCAGATGGGAGGTTTGCTCCCAGTCTTTTGTTTCCGGCTTGGCTGCAGCTCTGATCTCGCTCTGCACAGAGGTGAGGGGGAGCTCCCAGAGGCCAAGTCAGGGCTTGCTCCAAGTCCCAGCCAGGCTTTCCCCAGCTGGGTCTCAGGCAGCACCTCACTTTCACCTGAAGGATGGGGGAACTCCGAAAGTCCCATGACGCTTGGGGGAGCATGGCAGGCAGCAGGTAGCGCTGACAGTCAATCCACTCATCTGTGAGAAGGATGGGAATGCCTACGTGCACTGAAAGAATGAAGTCTGCTCCTATAGGCAGAAGAGGTGCCCAAGGGCACCTAGGATGTTTGCTTCTTGCTAAATCAAAAACACAAAACACAAAATAGACTCAAAGGACCGCCAGGAAGCTAGAGAACCAGCTCTTTTTAACGGCTGCTCGGGGTTACAGTCAACTTTCCCCAGCTCCCAGAAACATCACATTATTGGCACCAATTTAAAAGGAAGAAACAAAGAGACAACAGGGGTCAAGCTTTGGGGTGGAGGAGCTGGGGGCTGGGGTGAATCCAGGGCTGGAGACCTGTGTCAATTATCCCTGCACAGACAGGATTCCTAGTTGAAGACAGTAGTCGTGAAGGATGGAGGCTCCCGACAGCCCAGCCCCCAAATTGGGGCAATTACTACCTTATGAGCTCTGGGACCTGACTCCCTCCTCGGGCCAGCGGGAGGCAGAGCTTGGAATTCTAAACTGTTCCAGCTACAAGAGACTGCAGCCGGCACCTCTTACCCTGGGTCACAGCAATCTTAGGATGTGAGGTTGCAGGGTTGCACCCCTGACCACTGCACAGGGAAGCTCTCAGAGAAAAGCTGCATCTCCGGGACCTCTCTCGGGAAAAATTACAGCAAGAGAGGGCTGTCCCAGACTCATGTTGTAGTTTAATAGACCTCTTTCCCAGAAGTATGAACAGGCGGAAGTTATGCTTAGGTTTCATTAGATTTTCAAGATAGGGAGCAGAGGCAAGATCTTTCAAAGATAAAAGCAAAAACATAAACAAACAAACAACAACAAAAAACCCAGCTGAAGTGAATAAAGGACCAAGCCTCCATTTTAGCACAGGACACTGTAGTGTAAATATTTGTCTGCCTAGCTCCCAAATTCCAAAGGGAAGAACTATTTCTGATCCACTTATGCAACCTTGCTAACAAACAGCTGACATTCATCCAGGTCTACAGCAACACAGTATTGTGCTGAAGAGTTTGAACATACTATTATCTCATTTAGTTTTCCCAGCATTTTAATGTGAAAATGTATTATCACTCCCCTCTTCCCACCCCACCCTCATTTGCAGATAAGAACCCTGACATTCCTTCTGGGAAGACTCAGTGTTTTGTGAGGGTCACCAAGAAGTGTCAAATCCAAGATTCAAACCCAGGTTTGCCTGTGCTTCTTAATTACTGAACTACGTAGTGATTAGATTAGTGCTTGACAAATGTGTTTGCTGAATGAATGGACGAATGAATGGGTGCAGGGCTCAGTTCAGGGAATGCTCCTGAGTGTACTAGGGAGAAAGAGCCTGAGCCTGCCAGCTCTAAGTTGGAGGGAGAGCAGCAAGCACAGGCAGTCATCAGAGCTATTTATAGGACCAAACTCGGGCTCTGCCAGCCAACCAGTCAGCACAGAATCTTCCCTGGGACACCGAATCCCACCAGGCTGAGAAGAAGAAAAAGTCTTCCACTACTGAGGATGAGATGGCAACTCACATACCGCCTGGGACCCAGATGCCCCATGCCCAGGCAACTGTGACAAAACTGGTGGCTAAGCTGCATCAAGGAATGTAGAGAGACCATGCTGGAACAGGCTAGCAGACATAGCTGACCAAGGGCATGGAACTGTCCCGTAATTATGAGATATGCCCAGTCATAAGAAAGACAAGACTACATCTTAGAGTACTCCCTGAAATAATTCTGTTCCCATTCAAGAACTCCTTAAGTATTGATTTTCTCTTTAAAGGAACAGCAACATAAATAAGCCTTCCCACTTTTCTTCTTCTTAGAGATGAAGACTAGCAGTTAATCAGTAGAAAGTAGAAAACAGTGAGCAAACAGCTATAAAACGCCCTGTCCTCTGTGACCTCCTGTGTTCTTTGCTGACCCACAAGATGAACATGCCCAGAGTGCTCTGTATCAGACATGGCCACACTTGGTTCTCTTGCACCTGTCATTCTTAATACCACGGGCCAGTCCCAAAGATGTTATCCGATAGTCAACAGGGGACAGAAGAGGAAATCCAAAATCAGTGACAAGCCAAGCATCTTTTGCACGTCCAAGAGATCAGGGACAAGGTCACTCAGGCACCATGACAACCAAGACAACAGCCAGATGGAAAGGAGACCAGTCTCCACTCAACTCTTGCACTCATCCTCAAAAACAACCTTTTATTTACCTAAATGCTCCTAGACAGAATTTTCAATTTTTCACTTACCTGAAAGAGACCTCCAGAAAAAACAGTTTCCACTCTTCAAATAGTCATAACCCCGGGGATGAAAATAGCCATGGCTATTCCCAGCCATCAAATTTCCTTACAAAATGTTTAAGGGTGGAGTGTTACGTAGGCTGAACCCAACCCTAGAGACTCTAGGAAAAGCCCAAAGGACTAGCAGAATCCAAATAAACACCTTAAACTTTAGTGTCTCCAATTCACTCCTAGGTGAGGTCAGGTCTGCCTAACTGATCCACTACTCTCATCTCCCTGAGACCCGGGCGATTAGTGCTAGGTATCCTCGTGGCAGTACTTTGGGTTGTGCTGGTTCCAGGCTCTGCAACTGCTCAGTCTCACTGTGAATCTGCCCCCCCCCCCCCGCCCCAGGCCTCCAAGGATGGCTCAATTTCAGGCCCAGCAAAATGTAAATCTCCCTGCCTCTGCCTATACCGTGTGCACAGAAAGTCTCCTGGCTTAGAAGTTCCTATTAAGCATTGATTCCCTTAAAAAGGAACACAAATGAGTCACCAAGAACCCTCTCACCCCTTTTTCTGTGAAGCATTAAAAATACATAAATCTCTACCTCCATCCTCACCCCCATCCTCTATGTGGATGTAATGTATGCAGTTTTGACAGCTCTGGAGCAGTAAAATTCTCCTGGCCAGTCTCAGCCCAGAACCTTCCAGCTCCCCATTCCCTAGGGCAGAACGCGACAATCTCCACTCCGGCTTTGTTGGTATCCGTTTTAGCGCCCCCTCCTTCCCCCCACCTCCAGTGCCTTGCCATTTCCCTTGATCTTTTTCAAAACTTCCTCCAGGGGGCCGAAAGGAAAGTTCCATCCCCTTCCCTTACAGCCCAAAGGGGGGAAACACCCCCAAAAGTATAGCTGTCCCTTTAAGGGGCCCATGTGGTGGGAAGAACAGCTACATTCCTACCCCAGTAGGGCCGCTGTCCCAACACGCCGAAGAGGCTACAAATAACCTTCCAGGAGGGAGCCCGGGAGGGGGAGAGCACCGAGCACAGAGGAACGTGGGTCGGCCAGGCTACCACTTCTGAGAAAGAGCTCAGTCGGTGGCGCTGGAGAGGACTTGGAAAAAGCCATCGAAAACTCACGGGTAGTTTAAATAATGGACACGAGGACTCTGTTTTGGATTCGGGAGGTAAAACAATCTTTAAAACAAGTGCCCAGACAACTCCACGCCCTGCCAGGCAAGTCCCGAAATCTGCAGTTTCCACACGAGCTCCTCTACGTCCAAGGCAGAACCGGTGCAAGGCCAGGGTGTGCAGACCCGTCCAGTCTGAACCCCACTCCCTCATCCCACGCGAGGAGAATGAGAAGACTCGGATCTCCCCCACGTTGAAGAGCGGTGGGAGAATGGGGTTGGGGTTCAAAGATCAAACTTCTTTGATCTTTGGGCACAAACTTAGAGGCAGCTGCTAAATCACCGGGTGCACCCACGGTCGTCAGCGACTGCGGAGAAAGATTCCACTACAGCCCTCATCACACACAACAGTTGAGTCCGGGCACCGAGCACGTTATTAATAAGGAGCAGATGAAACAGCAGCCCTGCTGCCATTCGCCCGGCTCCCCCAAGGCCAAGGCCCCGCCGCGCGGGCCCGAAGGCTGCCTGCGGAGGTTCAGCCCCCTGCCCCCTACCCCGGCCAGGACGGATCTGCGGGAGCCTTCCAGCAGTTTCTTCCCAAGGTTCCTCCTCAGCCCCTTTTCCAATCCTCTCCCCCACCCCTCCCCTGGGGAGGATCTGGGGCAGGAAGCTGATTGGCCGCAGCCAGAAGAGGGAACCCAAAACACCACGAAGGGGAGATGCTGCCTGCGAGCAAGCAGTGCCCAGAGACCCTCGGGGAGCGCAGTTCTGCAGCAGGAGGATTGTTCTCCGAGTACAGGAATCCCCGGTGCTCACGTACTCAGATTGCACCGGGGCCCCTCTCTGCCATGCACCCGAGACCCCAGCCCCTGGAAGGACGGCTATTCACAATTTATGGGTTTTGCGACCATCCTCCCCGCCTCCCTTTCTTTGCACACATTCATTCGCACCAAGGACACAGAGACCCAGTCTTAACCTGAAAGGGAAGCAGCCCCCAGCTCTTTAAAGAGCAGCGAGGGAAGGCAAGCAAACGCCTCGGATCTCATCCCACCCGGCCCAGACCAGAGCCCGCGGGAGCTCCTCCACCACCGTCCCCTCTCGCACCGGAGGAGCTCCGGGTCGCCTCCCTGGCACGCGATTTCAGGGCAAACTGCTTGCAGTGCGCGGAGGGGTCTCAGGCCCCAATCTGCGCCGTCCCGCTCCCGGGAGGCGAGTCCTGCAGCTGCCGGACCCAGGGACAAACTTTCCCGGTGGGCCGGTAGGCGCGGGCGCGGCGACTCCGCTTACCGTGTGCGCAGAGCAGGGCGCCAAGCAGCAGCGCGCCCCACGGCCGCCTCATGGTGCCGGCCGCCGCCGGCGCTCCCTGCCGGCCGAGGGTCCCGCCGGCTCCCGCGGGGCGGCGCGGCGGAGGGAGTCCGCGGAGGGTCCCCGGAGGGAAGCGTCCGGGTCCAGGCGGCCCGCGCGCCCCGCGAGTGGCCCTCCGGTCGCTGCCGCCTCCAGTGCTGCCAGAGCCGAAGCCGCCCCGCCAGGGGACCGGGAGGGGGTGTCCCGGGCCCCGCCGCCCCGCCCCCCGCGCCGCAGCCCCCGCCGCCGCCACCGCGCCTGGTCCCGCCCCCGGCGCTGGCCCGGCCCCTTCCAGCCCTCGGCCCCCGCCCCCAGCCCCGGACCCCACCCGCCCGCACCTCGGGCCCAGGCCCCGCTCCTCCTCATCCCGCCCCCACATTCCTAGTCTTCTAGAGAGCCCCCTTCTCTGTCCCCATTACTACTGCTCAGATGTCCCTAACTTTTTACAAAAGTAATGCTAGCGACAACTCTCAGATCCCGTTCACTCTAGCTCCAGGCCAGGGAGGAGCGCCCGGGCTGACCCAAGTCGCCTAGACGTGACCCCAGCCCCCCTACCGGCCCCAAGTCCAGACTTTATTGATGTCTCGGAATACGCAAAGCTTGCTAATGCATAATCCTCTCCGTCTTCATTGACATCAAACAAGGGACATCAGGGGGCCTGCAGCGCTCTATCTTAACTAGGGTTCTCACTGTCAAAATTCCTTTTCTGAGATTTTCTTCTTGCACCCTCTCCCCTCCCCCGGTCTAGGCAGTGTTGTTCTAGGGCTAAATAATTCTGCGACCTCCCTTTTTCATTTACTCATTTCCTGAGGTGGTTGTCTGGGTCCTGTCGCCCCAGCTCAGACGTCCAGATTTGGCCCAGACAGACATAGTTCCTCCTCGCTGCCTTTGTAAATCAATGTTGTTAGCCTCTTCACCTTCTCTGACTTTTTGATCCTGGCAAGGAAGGGAGGGGGTAAGAAAATAAGTCTTTACTTGCAGTTGTACTCCCCTAAAGACCTCGGTCTTCTCCCAGCTTCCGTCTGCGGGACCTTCCAGTAATATTTAACGTTGGGGTTACTACAAACAGTTGTAAACTCCTCTCTAGCCTTAGTTTTGTGACTCATCCCTCTCCCCAATGCATATTAATAATATGGGTTCATTTTGCCACCTTATATTTTCCTAGGGTGGATCTTGTTTTGTTACTTTGGCCCGAGTCCCTCACTTTCTTAGGACCTCGGTGTCACTTTTCCCTCCAGGTTGATATGCCCACGTACGTCTTCTGGCTTTGAATCATCTGTGGATTTCATTAGATCACTTTCCTCTCACCAGTAACTAGGGCCAGGAAGAGCCAAATGCCCCAAGTGAGCTGAGGGGAAAGTAATTTGGCATAATGCAAAGTGGATATTAGGCGATT